>OX465376.1:10278991-10517806 GCA_950004255.1 Mesopsocus fuscifrons
CATCTGTAATAGTAAGTCATTATTATGTTTCCATATACTCTACTTCAGACAATCTCCCTAGCTTTAATGTTTAAAAACGTAGGTGGTGTCTTCTTAGAGGAGCGCTCTAGCCACACTTTCAAGAGTTTCATCCCGCGCTCCTTCAGCGTCAGTTTGACCGGCGTCCACTTCCAAGTTATGGCAGTAAAATTTTATTCCACATTTTTAGGACATTTTCAGGGCTGTTGATAGTGAGGATAAGTGGAGGTGATAGGTATGACATACCTGCTAAAACTCTGGTGCATGGATACAGGTTGACAATGGCATGATGTTTTCTTAATTTAAGTGGTACCTTTTTAACACCTGTGTAAGCTACCTACATTAAAACGTAAGCTATCACCAAATAGTCATGACTACTATGGGAGAGGGAAGGTGGCATATAGCTCTTGGGTCATGAACAGCTGTTTTATTTGGTGTCAACGAACTCATACTGTACAATCTGTACATTACTGTTTCTGGCGTAGAACAATACTATTTTGGTGTTAACCGACTTTGGATTTACATAAACATGAATCCTCAGGCGTAAGTAGTTCGGTAAAAGTGTTAATCAACTGGGGCGTTCCATAATCACGAATTTTCAGGCGAGGTCTACCGTTGCCATTCCTATATTATTTATTTATTTTTAGTATTGGTTGGCATGAAAACGGCTATAAAACTTTTTAGTTTCTTGGCAATATCTACATCTCGCGTGAGGAGGAGAATCGTTTGATGGAGGTAACTCAAATACAAACTTATGTAGGAAAACCTCCTACCTTCAACAACTGCTACTTCAACAAATCTCATATTTCTGCTCTTGAAGAAGATAACTAAATTTTGAAGCCTACAACTCATGTTGTTTTCGTTTTTGAGAGATACATAAGTTTGGTGCAATGCGATAGTTGAAGGGGCAAGCCGCCCTACCGAGTTCGGCCGCCCCATTAAAAGTTTTTCAATTAGGCGGTGCAGCAAGCCGAGACTTACTACCTCTGGACACGAGACCTACAATACCTATAGTGCTGTCCTACCACTCCAACTTGGCAAATATCAATATCATTCACTTAACCAATCAATCCCCACTTCTTCCGATCGATATACCTGTTGAAAATGACTGCAAGCACGGCAGAGAAGGGTCAGCTCAGTCATAGTGGGGAAGTTGGGTTTAGATAAAATTGTAAAATGTGTGCTCTTTTCTCTTTATATACTGATAAAAAGGGGCGAGCCTCCAATGAGGCTGAGTACTCGGAACGTTAATAAATTCTATAGCTTTACGATAGTGGGAATAAACATAAAGTTGATAAACGTCGGGATCGGGAGCGTATAGGAGTAAGGAGTTCCCTCCTACCATGCTTTCCTTCGTGTACAAATTCAGCGTCAATGCATCCTCTCCTCTCCAAAAATATTACCTGAGCTTAAAACTCTTTCCCTCATTTCTGTAATTAGTTTGTATCAGACGGAAACTTACTAATTTAATTTTCTATAGTAAAAACAGGAAAGTAATGTTGAATTTTAGCTTATCATGCGGGGTCATCTCCGTCGGTATCTACCACAAAATTTCACGCACCAACTTAACTGAAACTGGATCATATAAATTAATGATGAGCCGTATTATGCAGGCTTAATCTGGGGAAGACTTTGGTACTTGTCATTTTAGTTTCGTCGTGGTATCAGTCCTATTGTAATGTGTGTTCCCGACGCTATTGTTATAGTATCGATGTTCATGGTAAGGAACCCAGTGATCTTTAAAATTTTATAGTTTGGGGCCGATTGATCTCCAGATAGCATGGACAGGAAATAATATATTAATAAGAATTACTCCCAAGCAATCCCCAGCTACAGTGTCTATTGAAAACCTTTGTTAGCGAGGGGTTAACCATGCACTCGTTGGGAATCATTGGAAATCTTTATAAAATCTCAGGGAATCTTGGAATTTTTTTGGAGTGGTTACCCCTTCGGGGTTCATCTTTCTATGAATATCGTTGGGAATCTTTGGAAATCTTTATGGAATCTCAGGGGATCTCAATGAATCTCTGGAGTGGTTACCCCCTCGCTTGTTAGGTAATAGATATACCTACATTTGATTAAAAAATATCAACGGACGCTTACTAAGCTAGTTTGCAAGTTACGATAGCACGGCGTTAGGAGTTGAGATGCAGCTAATATCTGAAGCTGTTGAGGACCGCGCCGAGGGAATACTAACTACCAGGTAAGTGCTCGCTGCTGGATCGCACGTTCCAAATGACTATCTCCGTAAACAGACCAACTTTTATTGCTTGTTCAGCACGCCCCCCACCTCATCCTTGCCCTCCGTCGACTTTACAAATTCGAGATCCCATTTCAGAGGTCATTTCCGCTTCCGCCCAGCTCGCTTCGGCTAATTGCGTCTTTCCGTTGCCTAGGTATACAAAGCCTGGTCTACCTCTACATAGAACCTCCACCAGCTATTATCCATTCCTTATTTTACTATTGATACAAACTTTTTCAGTCTCTATAGGTATTTTTCTCGCGCTTGACAGCGCTCTGGCAATAAATAAAAATTTGAAAATTTGTACAAAACAAAGTTGTTGACAGGTGTTTCAGTTGTTTTTATTTTTTGGAGACTCAGTTATTGTATTGTAGAATAAGTCCAGTATAGGTGCATTCAAGTTGAAATGTGTTGATATACAGGATATAGGGTCAGTATATTTAATTCATTCGCAATAATTTTTTTCTAATGGTGTACGCGCGCTTTGTTGGGCGTAACACCAAAAACCGGTGGAGGGTTCAGCCCAAACTACTAAACTAAAGTAGGAGTAACTGTAACTGAACGAAAAACTTTCCCTTTGCAGGTATACCAGCGGAAAACTTACCAGTTGCACAATTTTCTTCCAGGCACCTATACTGTTTAGATCCATCAGTGCTAATCGAGGGGGTAACAACTCCAGAGATTCCTTGAGATTCCACTGATATTCCATAAAGATTTCCAAAGATACCCAACGATATTCATGGAAAGATGAACCCCGAAGGGGTAACCACTCCAAAAAATTCCAAGATTCCCTGAGATTTCATAAAGATTTCCAATGATTCCCAACGAGATTCCCAACGAGATTCCCAACGAGTGGTTAACCCCTCAGTGCTAATATAGCACTCAAGAGGTTTGGTCAGATAATATGTACCTTCAGCAGAAATTTTGAAAAGTACTTATACTTGTATCTACGCTGTTGTACGGTAGGTACCCAGTCAGGAAACTCGTGCGATACCACGACCCTTTCAGAAACTCATCTGATTCCGATGATGAGGATATGGTTTCGACCGCAGAACTCTGTCATAAATTTATTTATTGAGGAATATCTGTTTGGCGGGAACTTACGTGCGCGATGTTAGTAGAAACTCAGCTCGCGAGTGGGATGAAGTGAACGGTTGGAACGCCACGAGGCGTGTGGCGAAGCAGGGGAACGCGAAGCGCACGAGGCGCCGGCCGGCGTTTGCTTGGCTTTCGGCGGATTCCGCCCCTCTTCGCCCATCTCCGACACACCTTCGTACATGTCCGTAATTGCGACTTTTCCGGTTATTTGTTTGAAATTCTGCAAGTTATCCGTTTGCTTCTGCTTATTCTTCCCTTACCACACTTCCCAACAACTAAAAATAAACCAAGTTTCCGTAGAAAGTTTTCCAGGAAATATGAAATTATTAGACTTTGGAATACCAAATATCTGTTTTTGCTGAGCCATGAATTCCATGAAAATTGAAGCACCAAATACAGGTTCATGTCCTGCTTGTCCGGTACAAGCAGCAGTAGGTATTTTACTACGACAATACCTATACTTATATAGGCATTTGAATAAATTGTTATAACTCCGAGGCTGTGTTGGTAATTTTTGGTTTGAAGGTAATACCATTCCATGGATTCTATTTCTGGAACTTCCCTGTTCTTGAGTTTATGAGAATCTTTTACGACTCTTTTGATGTTAGTTAGGTCTGAAATATTTTCATCATATTCCAAAAATTTATCGACGGTCACGAGACCGCTTGGACAAGCAGGACCGAACGTTTTTTAAGCGTTTTTTAACGAGACTTTTCTGAGGATACTGTTGTATATTTATTAATTTTATACTCCTATTCTATAGGTAGATACCTACTTAAATATTATTTAGTCATTCTTTATCACACACCTATACTGGCATTTCCAGTATACCCTTCCCCGCATATAAAAATACCTTCTGGTCTGGTAGGTACTTCCTTCAATAAGACCAAAAGAATTTAAACAGAGATTTGTAAGGATGTGGCGTCCTTGAACGTGAGGAAAGGCCATAAGAAGGATGGGCCGTCAGCTGGTATCATCTAAATGGACTTAGAGGATAAATCCCCCAGCGGGGAGATGCGGCCGAACGTGATCTCCCTATCTCACATCTCACGCTACCCCTCGCATCGAAAACACATCATTGTCTTTTTCCCAATATGAGGTGACTCTTATTCCTGCATGGTCCTGGCTATTTAAAGTAGAGTAGAGGCAACTTGTCGAAGTCGAAGGATCTCAAGAAAATTCAGGTTGTCTTCCAAATGCCCCAAGGATATCTTATATTTCTTCCATTGTAAATCTACCACATTATACTGAATTTTGGAACTACCCAAGAGTATAGAACCTTGCTATTACTTACGTGGTCGGTCCTGCCAATGTAACTAACCTCCCTACAGTTGGTATATAGGTCTCTGCAATTTAGAAATTTGGTATTGGTTGAAGAGACGTGTCGACATGTTGCGGAAAATACATAAAAAAAAATATATATATATACGGGTAGGTAGGTATAGAAACGGATGGTGAGTCGAGCGCATAGATAATACCTTAGTGACCATTGATAATATAACAGTAACACAGGAGTTAACGTATAGGTAAAACAACCAAAGCTCGTCAAAACTGAGGAAGCCCAGGATCAACTCGGCATCGCAGGTTACCAATAAAACATTGACAGGGAAAGGCTCACCTCTAAGATGGTCCCTAATTTTTTCACTCTTCGAGCCATGAATGAATTGCATAAATTATGCAGGTGGGTAAGTCTTGGCGCCAACAGCACTTGAATTTTACGTAGGGTTCAGCAAGGATCAAAATTGAATGGCGAAAATTCTGTGTAATTCTAAGTTGAGTGTTGAAACTGCGGAAACAGCATGTGGGAGTGTAGGCTTTATACGAACCAAGTACAGCCAGAGTATGTGATTGGATATAAATGTTTGATTTGTTCACTCCGAATGATCGACTCATCGATTTCGATTCCAAGGGAAATTATCAGAATGTCAAGAATTCATCACATGACCTGTTGTCCATCTGCCTCCCATCGGCCTTCCTCTTCCTCTTCCTCATTGTGCAGTAATCCACGCACCTGCCTGCCATACACATATTACGCCCTCAGCACAGTGGATACCTGTTGCCAAAAGCCTTAAAAAAAAAAAATTCTTAATCTTTGTAGGTAAACATCGAATAGTAGAAAGACGTGTAAAATTTTCATTTGGAAAATTTGGGTTTCCAATTACTTTGGAGGTTAATGTGATAGAGTGCATCTCCCAAAAATCAAGTTTTTATTTTTTTCTTGAAATCTATAGGTATTGATAATTTTTTTGTAAGTAGGTATTTAAGTAGCAATTTGGTTATTAATACCCGTTAGAAGCATGTCTCAAAAATTCTGTTTTGGAGGTAGGTACCAAACCAAATAGGTACTCGTACCTAAAATGTCCTCTTAAAGGTGACCCGAATTCTAAAAGTGCATGCTCCCCTAACACCTAATCTCTGTACCTTATAGTCACTTTAGTTGAGGCTTGGAGAGGTATATGGAATACGGACTCCATGGTACGTTAGTATAGAGAAGAGGAAAAGGAAATGAAACCCTACAACATCTGGACAGCAGACTGAATGATCGTGGAACTAGAATAGCAGGCAGCAGCCCGCAGGTAATATTGCGCCTCATTGTGCGTCATTTTTGTGGCTTCTCCTCGTTCCTAGCTCTCAAGGACCTTCTATCATCGATTGTCCAGCTTCTGTCGAAAGCCTCACAACCTAGCCGTATATAAGGCTCACAGTGGCTAACTGGTTCATCATTTTATTTTTATATCATGTCAAAGTATCGAGGAGTAAAAAGTTTGAGGGAGGGTGTTGCTGTACCCCCCCCCCCCCCCCCCCCGCCCCCTCTCTAGTCCATTGAAAATGTTAAAAAGGCAGGATGGACAATAAGCACTGGCACCCCCTCCCCCCCCCCCCCATTTTTCGCTTGTTCATCATCCCAGCTGCTAAAATTGTTTCCCAACTCGGACTAATAAAACTTCAGTTGGCCTTCCCATGCACTTATATTTTCTGGCTTGCCTTCAGAAGTCATATAAATTCCACCTTTTATATTAGCCTACCAAAAGGAATATTTGGTATAGGTTTCAAAAAACATGCATACCTATACAATAGATACCTATTATGTTTCTGAACAAATAAATATCTAGCAGTCACTTTTTACTTTACCTGTATACGGAGTATACGTAAGGTAAAGTATTGTATTCGTGCGGGCCAATTTTCGGCAAACCTCAACTTTGAACCGTCATTGCTCCCAGACCTCAAAAGCGATTGGAACTTGCATATACATTTCGGAAACGTCCATGCCTTCGGAATATGAAAACCAACTCACTTTTGTCATCCGACGAAAAGTTTGCCCCCAGGAATTTTTAGAAGAGGTTAGGTACTCCGTGTCAGTACGTATGTATGTATGTATGTATGTAGCTAGCTAGCTAGCTAGCTATGTATGTGGCATTGACCTGGACGGCACACTTTTCAACCGATTTTCTTCAAAATCGGTAGTGACCTTTCTAAAATTGGAAGAAATAAAAATCCAGAAGCCCAGTTTCCCCCCTTTAAAATTAAGGGGGGTTACCCCCCTAAAACACCCCCAAAAAGTAGAAAAAAAATATTTGCTCAAAATCGGCTCTAACGATTTCGATCAAATTTTAGACAATTATAGAACAAATAATTACGAATCCAATGATACCACCCACTACCCCCGCATAACTCCCTGGCCGCTAAAAAAAGGGGGGAAGTCCCCCCTGGACCTGTAAAAGGGCGAAATCAGTGGATTCAGTTGTTTGTGGTATATGAGTAGTTCTGGATATGACACGTGACAACGGCCATACTCGTCACAAATGGTATATGGCTCATTTTGAGCCTCCCCCCCCCCCCAAGGGGGGGGGCAATTTTGAGTGAATTTTAAAGTGCGGCTTATGGGGTCTCAAACTGTTCGGGCGAACGTTGTGAAGCAATTTTTTGTATCAAAAAGTTTTTCTGAACGTATCCAAGCACCCCACCCCCTAAGGGGGGTATATTTGAGTGGTTTGCGAAATATGGGTTGTGGGGGCTCAAAATGATCGGGAGATCGTTCTGAGGCAATTTATATGGTCAAAATGATTTTTCGCCACACCCCCCCCCCCCCTATGGGGGGAGTTTTGGATACTTTCCAAAGTACGTTGTATGGGGTATCAAAATGCTCAGGGAAACGTTCTGAGGCAATTTATTTTGTCAAAACGTTTTTCCGAGCTTCCACATCCACCCCACCTCCTTTTAGGGGGTAGTTTTGGGTGGTTGCCGAAGTATGTCGTGTGGGGTCTCTAAGTACTTGGGAGAACATTCTGGGGCCATTCCTTTCGTCAAAAAGTTTTTCCGTCTCCAATCATTTAACCAAGGGTTTATTTCTAGGAATCACGCAAATAAGCAGGTAAAGTTTTGTCCGACCGTGTCGTACCGCTTGTTACTTTACCTGTATACGGAGTATACGTAAGGTAAAGTATTGTATTCGTGCGGGCCAATTTTCGGCAAACCTCAACTTTGAACCGTCATTGCTCCCAGACCTCAAAAGCGATTGAAACTTGCATATACATTTTGGAAACGTCCATTCCTTCGGAATATGAAAACCATCTCACTTTTTTCCTCCGACGAAAAGTTTGCCCACAGGAATTTTTAGAAGAGGTTAGGTACTCCGTGTCAGTACGTATGTATGTATGTATGTATGTAGCTAGCTAGCTAGCTAGCTATGTATGTGGCATTGACCTGGACGGCGCACTTTTCAACCGATTTTCTTCAAAATCGGTAGCGACCTTTCTAAAATTGGAAGAAATCAGAATCCGGAATTTCAGTTTCCCCCCTTTAAAATTAAGGGGGGTTACCCCCCCAAAACTCCCCCAAAAGGTAGAAAAAAAATATTTGCTCAAAATCGGCTCTAACGATTTTGATCAAATTTTGGACTATTATAGAAAAAATAATTACGAATCCAATGATACCACCCACTACCCCCGCATAACTCCCTGTAAGGGGGGAAGTCCCCCCTGAACCTGTAAAAGGGTGAAATCAGTGGATTCAGTTGTTTGTGGTATATGAGTAGTTCTGGATATGACACGTGACAACGGCCATACTCGTCACAAATGGTATATGGCTTATTTCGAGCCTCCCGCTCCCCCCCCCCCCCCCCAGGGAGGGGTGAATTTTGAGTGACTTTTAAAGTGCGGCTTATGGGGTCTCAAACTGTTCGGGGGAACGTTGTGAAGCAATTTTTTGTATCAAAGAGTTTTTCTGAACGTATCCAAGCACCCCACCCCCTAAGGGGGTAGATTTAAGTGGTTTGTGAAATATGGGTTGTGTGGGCTCAAAATGATCGGGAGATCGTTCTGAGGCAATATATTTGGTCAAAATGTTTTTTCGCCACCGCCCCCCCCCCCCTCTTATGGGGGGAGTTTTGGTTACTTTCCAAAGTACGTTGTATGGGGTATCAAAATGCTCGGGGAAACGTTCTGAGGCAATTTATTTTGTCAAAAAGTTTTACCGAGCTTCCCCAACCACCTCACCTCGTTTTAGGGGGTAGTTTTGGGTGGTTGCCATAGTACGTCGTGTGGGGTCTCTAAGTACTCGGGGGAACATTCTGGGGCCATTCCTTTCGTCAAAAAGTTTTTCCGTCTCCAATCATTTAACCAAGAGTTTTTTCTAGGAATCACGCAAGTAAGCAGGTAAAGTTTTGTCCGACCGTGTCGTACCGCTTGTTTTGGGTGGGACAAGGTCAATAAAATGTAAAAAAAAAACTAATAAACGTTGTCATTAAGAACAATCCGCAATGTACCTACCTAATATAAAGTCTTCAGAGACATTTTTGGGACAAAGATATGAGATATGCCTACTGCCTCGAATTAACTATAACATATTATTCGAGGTGAGTGAAGTCTATAGGTTATACCCAGGGGCGTAAAGTTTTAAAATCCCAAGGGGGGCTGAGAAAAAAACACCAACCTATCGTGTACACGATAGTCTTCACGTTAAATATAAATATGGAAGCAGAGCACTGAGTAGAGTGACCAACTGACCGTAGCAAAAGTGGTGCGCGCCAATTTTTAAAATCAATCTTAATTGCTACCTAACTGCATTTTAAGTTTTTAAATTAGGTACTTCCCCTGAATTCCTCATTTAAGGATTAATTTAAAAAAAAATTAAAAAAACACAGTACAAATTTCAAGGGGGGCTGGAGCCCCGCAGCCCCCGTGTACTTTACGCCCCTGGTTATACCTATAGGTACTGTATCCTTTTCAATGACGATATCGATATACAGCCTCAAATCCCTTTGATGGTTCATCCGAAGCTTGTCAAAGTTGGGAAGTGCTGACATCTGCGGCATGCATTGTAATATGATACGGAATAGGAAATGGATTGAGACATTGAAGCCTTGAGCGTAGAGCTTGAGGAGCTTGAGGAGCGTTGATGAGGAGCGTGAATGGGTGCACTAATGCGCGTGCGCCCCAGACGGATCCAAATGAAAAGGCAACCCCCAGGGCCCAGTCCTGATTATTTCTTTCAGTATTTTCCACCATCTTCACCATCTTATCTACTTTTCTGATTCTTCCCTTTTCATGGGTCGCATTAAATTGATCAATTAAACTATTTTACATACCTACTCTTAGACACTTTCCTTGGTATAGTAGCGCCAGGCTACCTGCCTACCCCGAGGGCATTCTGTGAACAGTGCAGAATGCCCTCGGGTCAGGCAGGTCAGCCTAGCGATACTATACATAGGACCTATACCTTTTTTTTGGCATAGTGATAGTTTTACAAATTTGTCTAAAATAAATAAGTACCTAGGTAGTGTGTTCAGCGTGTGACGAGATGACATACCCCCTGTTCAAGGTAGCTAGAGGCAAACGTGAGGAACTCTCATGAACTTGTTGGGAATGAGCCACCCTGAAAAATCAGACTCACTTCAAATCCGTGTAGAAGAACGAACATCCTAAAACTTCTATCTATACGACCGTATCTCTCCCCTAAAAATGTAACAGGGAGGTGGATGGCAGGTGGGCACGGTTCTGGGTTGACCGTGGTGCTGACTCAGCAAGCTGTGGATTGCTTACGATATTGACTCGCTCAATGCTTGCATTTTCGTTTCCCTTAATATTTTCCGGCTGCTCGAAAACGTTTTGAATTTCTCACTGTAAAATCCGCTGAAGGTAAGAAAAATGGGAATAGCCCAAAAACGGTCTAGAGTGAGAGTGGCAATACTCAGGGGCTGATTAGAGCTGATTAGCACCCCCTCCCCTCCCCTGGCTGATGACAGCACCAAGATAGATGACAACGTAGCGTAATGACCACGATCATCATGACTAATCGTCCTGCGTCCAGCAGCGCACCCGACAAGTGTCAACACTCGTCAAACAAATATCGTTACACCCATTTAGTTATACCTAAATGAATAAAAATTGTGCTTTCCTGCGAACCTTACGAAAGTTTGCCCGCATAGGTATTATATGTTTTCTAAGCCCGTTGGGAAAAAATTCCTTCTCTTGTCGTGGAAGGTTTTTTGACATCCCAACCTCTGAAAACAGAGTACCTACTGAGTTACGTACCTATATATAGGTACCATTAATTATTCCCTTTCAATGGCTAGACAGAATCTTAGTCCGTGATAATTTCTACACTATTCTGACGTATTGCTTCAAAAATTACCTTTGAGTCCTTTGACTTTGATAAATAATAAATAGCTACCCATTGGCAGTAGGTAAGTAAGTAAGTAAACCTACTTTCGAGTAAAATTCCACTGAAAAATTGGAAAGATTAGATGGAGACGGTAATGAATGATATTACCGATGAGGCCAGCGAAACTGCGAGAGCGCTTAAAACATAGGCAGCGGCACTGGTTCGGGATTTGCAAACTTCTTGCTAACTCATCGAAATTATTCATAATTATTTTCTGGTTCAGGTACCTGGAGCCACAGTTAAGGGGTTGTTTACCTTGGTTTTTACCTTGGCCATAAAACTAACCCGGCTACGAGCGTCTACCTTCTAATTTTATCCCTTCTCATGCTAATTTAGTCACATTCTCAGTTCGATACGTGCATGGGCTTCATCTCCTCCTATAGTTACTATACAATTCTAATCTCCCAGGCTATACGGGTACATATGAGTAGACAGGGTGAACCTATTAAATTTAGTAGGTACCTATTGTACTCGTAGAAGGTATAACTTAGAACTACCATTGTAGCTTTTTTGGCCCAGTGACGAACCTGATTCCTTTTCAAGAGGTAGAAAAACTTTGGTTGGGATTGCCTCTAGAGTCTATAGAGTCTAGCTGGTCTTTCGATTTTATTTGAACGTCTGGCGATGGCGTCAGGACTTGGAAAGGTTGAGGTTGGAGACCATCTATATGGATGTCACGTTCGACCTAGCTGGACACTTTCTTTACCAAAGTCCTCTTCCACTTTTATATCCAATTTTCTTTTGTTTCTTCCATTTTACTGAGTAAATATGCTTTATGCCAGGACTTTTTTTACTTGGTCTTCCTCTAAGAAGATTTTGGATATGCGTCTGATCTGACAGGAGGCGTCTCCTTCTAACAAGGGAATTCAAAGCTCACCTTGTTAGAACGTCACAGAAGACCTAACATCTTTGTTTACGGTGGATTTGGTCCAAATGAAATGGGTGGTGGGCCGTTGTATCTTTTTATGATTATACGTGGCCAATGTCCACAGCTTTTTCCATCTCATATTCGTAATATGGCTCTGCGAGGCGTTCTCGTTGTTCTATAAGGTAGGTACCTACTTACCTACTGGTGTACACGTATACATATTATAGCTATAGCCAAAAAAAAAATATGCACTACTATGGAAGAAAGCAGTGGACGCCATCACCCTTATCATGCAGCGATAATCATTTTATATCTATCGAATCATTTGGTACTGAAGTATATCACTACTAAGTAATGATTAGGTATAGGTACCACAACAACTTTTCCGCAGGCATTTAGGTATAGGTAGGTATAACTACTTTTCCGCAGGCATGTAGGTGGGTATAACAACTTTTCCGCAGGCATAATGTTGGTATAGGTATAACTACGTTTCCGCAGGCATGCGTAAGTACGTATAACAACTTTTCCGCAGGCACGTAGGTATAGGTAGGTATAACTACTTTTCCGCAGGCATGTAGGTGGGTATAACAACTTTTCCGCAGGCATAATGTAGGTATAGGTATAACTACGTTTCCGCAGGCATGTAAGTACGTATAACAACTTTTCCGCAGGCATGTAGGTATAGGTATAACTACTTTTCCGGAGGCATAATGTAGGTAGGTATAACAACTTTTCCGCAGACATGCAGGTAGGTATAACTACTTTTCCGCAGGCATATGTAGGGAGGTATAACAACTTTTCCGCAGGTGTGTAGGTAATATAACAACTTCTCACAGAAACCCAGAAATATTGGTAAACTCAGAGTAGTAAGCATCTATTTATCTATGTACTTCTTTTTCCTTTCAATCCTTTTACCTACTGAATAACAAATCATAAATGGTCATTCTGTCGCATGTCGCAACGGTCTCCAACGCCCTCCTGCCTATACAGAGGCTCCAAGGCTCTTTTTGTCCATCGAAGAGATCAGACGAAAATTTTCTCAGCTTTTACTGTTTTGTTTACTATCTTTCACCTGTATGGTATGGTGCTACTACTGTGGACTACCATATTGGATATAATAATTATTATGACTGTCCGTGACTTTCCGTCGTCTCCCACGAAGATTGAAACTAGAAATTTGAGCCTTAGGTTTGCTCACAATTCCTTCATCACTTTTCTTCATTTCATAACTCACTCCATAGTAATTTATCCAGCGCGTGATGCCCTCATAAACGTCTCACTTACTCACTTAGTAGGATGGACTTGTTATTAGACATTTTATGTTTATGCCATAGCGTTACCTTAATATTCTCATCAACTATAAGTAACTTCATAAACCTTACAACATAAAATTTAAACTTTTTTCTTTTTTTATAATCAACCTGGGAGTGTCAACGTTATAATTAAATGAACTTTCAGCGATATTTTCTGAGAGGAGGAGGATAGGCGTAGGCATTCCTTTCCTTTTTGTCACAAACTTTCTTTTTATTTCAGAAAATTTAAATTCATACCGGCAGCAAGTGAATCGCTATTTATGCAATTTTTTAAGGGTCTGTGGCGCTTGTGGCGGCTCACCTCTTTTTCAACATGAATTTGTAGGATTTCCGAAAGTAGAAGAATAGCTTATGAAATATGTGTATAGTGACCTTCAAAAACAGCTAAGTTTGGGATGTCACTGCTCAGGTACGGTTGGACGTAGAAGTTTGAAATTTAATTTAGGAGGTCCCGTGGGACCCTACTACAGGAAAAGGGTACCCGCTCTTCGAGCCACGCCCCCGTGCCACCTATAGAGCTCATAATATATGCATGGATGTGCATAGGGGTTATGGAGGCAGGGGGACAATGACGGTGAGCTATCTCGCCCCATCGATGCCTGGCACCACCCACCACCCACCCTACCCTCTCATCCCGTACTTGAGAATTTGCTTGAGTAATCTTTTTCCCCGTAAAAAAAATGTGTAGAGAATTGTGTGAGGGGAGGATCAAAGGATAAACCAAGTAAGAGACTTCTTTTTTAAGTGACCCTGTGTCGGCTTTCTTCGACTCTCCAACTCTGCACTAGAAGAAACATACGGTATATAGGTATAGCGTAGTAGCGTAGTATCTTTATGAAATCTCCGGGAATCTTGGAATTTTTTGGAGTGGTTAACCCCTTCGGGGTTCATCTTTATATGAATATCGTTTGGAATCTTTGGAAATCTTTATGGAATCTAAGTGGAATCTCAAGAAATCTCTGGAGTGGTTACCCCCTCGGGTAGTAGGGTAAGGGATAAGGGAAAAGGGTTCCAAGGTGAAAATATGAGGGAAGGTAAATTCAAATAAAAAGTTTAAATTTTCACCATCGCAATACGCTTCATTACTGTACCTATATACCTACCTGCCTTCTGCCTTGTTGCAAGTTAGGCACCTTGAAAACTTATTACCTATCTGCTTCAGGCGCCTACCAAACAATGAATCTCATGACCGCCATTGTACTACTGTAGGTATAGGTTCCTATATTAGGTATATTACAATACTATTGTATTAGGGTGGATTTTTATAATATTCAGTTAAAGGCCCGTATCCAGAAAGCGGTCATGGGGGCATGGGGGGGGGGGGGGGGGTTAGCCTATATTTTTATGCTTCACGTTGGCAGTACCAGGTTAATTTTCCGATCATGGGGGGGAGGGTTTCACCCCCTAAACCCCCTCCCACAAAGTTTGAAGTCCAAACGTAAAAATTAGCATATATGTATGGTGGCCCTTAAGTGCTTGTCAGTTAGGACCAGGATCACGTCTGTAAGCTATAAATAACTTCAGATAAATTTAAAAGGGATCTTTATCAAATACTTAGGTAATAGGTACGTAAAGTTATTATAGATGACAGATGAGAGTGAGACAAACGCTAAGGAGGAAATTTTGAGGGAAGTCTAATATAGGTATATCTCAAAGCGAAGATTTGTGGTTGAATCTCCGGGGTGGAGAAAGGTATTCGAGGTTTAAGACCTTGTTCCATGGACTGTCACGGACGTCTCTCGACCTAAGATCCCGACACAAGAGCTCTTTCCCTAGATAACAATAGCCACTTACTTTAAAAATAAAATCGAACCCCATGAAAATTGATATAGGGCGAGACTACACAAATTTAATAGAGGAATTCTTCTACTTGGAAAGAAGAAGCTGAGCCTTCTTCTTGTGGTGGGGATAATCCCCATGCACCCACTCAAAAAATAGGGAAAAAAATGAATAAAAAACAGGTGGAGAGCTTTTCCGTTCCGGTTACAACCCTGTAACTTAAGATGCTTTGTCATCGCAGGTACCTCCTACTTAATTACAAATTGGGTAGGTATAATTTTTGGAAATATAATTATATGGTCTCAGGAGTCAGGACAGAATTTCGTAACCACCTACCTATCGGTTCTGTACCTATAGTTGTATTATATGGGTTAAATATATTTTTGAGACTAAGACCAAGGGCAAGAGCCAGGGCTGTAGAGATGCATGGGCAAACAAAGGTTTAATCGGGTTTTATAGTTTCAAAAAGGTGAATAAAGTAAAACTTTTGAATTGGGTTGCGGCCTAGACTTGATTTGATTGAAATCCGAAAGAAATATTGGATTTTGCTGTAGATCAGAGTACCTGACTATAGCCTTTTTTGCTTCAGTGCAAGAAAGTGACCCCAGAGAAATTATGCAAAGAAAAGGATCCAGCCCGACATTGGACATTTTGTTTACTCGGCCAGAGTGAATCAATAAGGTTCGAAGCTTTCCAGAAGACGAAGGGTTTTCCAACTTTGGTCGGAGTATACCTATACCTATACTTATCATGAACCTTGTTACCTATACCTATAACTACCTGCACCTTGGTAATCTCTCTTATGTAGAAGGGATAGTATTGCTATTGGGCCAGTCATGCAGATAAGAAAACATTGGCTCAACATATTTCACCTGTTTCAATATTAGGGACGGTTAAAACTGAGGCGTTAACCACTAGTTGGGAATCTATGGAAATCTGTATGGAATCTCAGGGAATCTCAAGGAATCTCTGGAGTGGTTACCCCCTCGGTTAAAACTATTGCTGTGCCTGCAGTACCAGTTGTTCCTAAGAACAAGGGTCACTGAGGAGTGCGGACCTGTGGAGGGCCGCGGATGCCAGTTGGGGAACCGTGGTGCTGGTGGACACGCGTTGCAGTACGCCTGAGGAACCATGATTATGTAATTCAAAAGTAGGTGTACACGGATTGCGCGGGGGCTGCAAATACCATGATTGTGCAATAATTCAAACGTTCGTGCCTCTCAGCGACTTGTGTCCTGAGAGGTCTGGGTTCGAATCCCGGCGTAAGAAAAATTTTCTGCTTACGGCATCTGGTTTCGGCCAGCCTCCAACCACAACTCCTCCAGATAGGTAGCAATAGGTACTCATAATTCTAAAGTTGATGTAAACTGATTATAGGTACCAGCCTGAAAAATAATTATAATAAGCTTACACGATCCCGTAGCTGATATAAGGGTCAGTCAGAGTGGGGAGTTTTTGGAAGACCCCTGGTACAATGAATTCACTATATTACTCCTAAATGATAATGGATTGGGATCGGGATTCGGGTGGATTTTGGGCTATCTTCTATCCATTCGACAATCTGATATCACTGGCCCTCTTAGCCAAAGAATGAAATAAAATCACACTGAGGATACAAATAAGCTGTCTGTTTTCTATATAAAGCATCCTAAGTATGGTGGTAAAGTAATGAAAGAGTCCGTTAGGTTCTTCTTTCCTTTTCTTTATAAGAACAGAATTTTTTTGACGCGTTTTGTGTCAGTTTTTTTTTTTTTTTTTTTTTTTTTTTTTTTTAATTAGGTATTTATTGAATTAAAACATGAGAAATTGATTTTTCTGACGTAGTGTTTTGCCTCAATACCCAGACAGATTTATTCCTCGCAACAACGAAACAAACTGATATATACACTGAATGGATTTCAATAGATGTACCTATAATGTGTATACCTAGTAAAGAGAAATATTGTTTATATAAACAGAAGTCCTTTCGCCCGGAGCCCTTCCAAAGAGCAGCTGAGACCTATTGTGTGCCTGGGTGATTGCTGAGCTGCTGTCAGGCTCGCTGGCCAGAAGCTTCAGGCTGGATGACAACAGACATATTTTACTTTACATTTATACTCCTCAACAAAGCTGGTGGAACAATAGAAATGAGAGGCACGCCATCAGACGAATCTACACCCTATGGGCAAGCCACCTGCCCTTTCACATAGCCTTACTTATGTCCTGATCTAAGTTGTCCGCTGAGCCCCCCTATTGTGAGTTGAATGAATAAGTTAGGCTGAATTTCACCACTTTCTTATAGTATCCGATAGTGTCTTTTAACGAGAGGATTTAACGAACAGATTTACGTTATCGTATGTTTAGCTTACCTAAGTGCGATCACAAGAGAAACAAGTGCAAGCGCAAGGCACTTGTCGTAAGCTAAACATACGATAACCTAAATCCTTCGTTAAATCCTCTCGTTAAAATACACTATCGGGTACTATATAAGAAAGTGGTGAAATTCAGCCTAAGTCGTTAAAATTCAAAAAAAGAATAGAAAATACCAACAGATTTTTGTATGTGGAAAATTCAGATGTTCCAGCAGTGCATGTACCTATACCTAGGTTTTAGATTGAGATCCACATTTCACCAGGACGATATTCCTTACTTACGTGATTCAACGGAAGCATCGAGACAAATACAATATGATCTCTTTGCTAAATCATAACTTTTGCTTGCTCACACCTATGCAGATGTAAGTATAGGTATATACCTAATATTATGTACCTGTTTTAACCCTATATTGTTTGTGCTATAAGGGAAGTCATGTCACAGGCAACACGAGGAATGCATGTGATGAGTTAGAAATGCCTACAAATTTCATTCAAAATAACACAGGGAATAAGTTTAATCTGCATGCGTGCATAAATCTTTGCATAGGACTTGTGTTAGTGAGGAAAGGGGACTAAGTAGGTATATAATACCAATTCGCCCAACGAAAAAAACATGGTGAACAAAAAAGGATTTGCAACAACAACTGAGAAGAAAATATCTCTTTTAACAATCATAAATCCTCCTACAAAGGATGTAAAAAAGTATGTGAAAACCCAAAGGAAAAGGTAAAGGGGAAGAAAGACTTAAGAAAAATAATGTGGTGTTTATAAAAGGTAAAGGAATTGTGGGAACCTCCAGGTGACGTCACACAATGGGCTAGCAGCTGCTTAGTGCTCAGGTTCGGCCAGGCCAGGTTCTACCTACTACAGGAATTTAGTCAGCAAGTCCCCCCAAAAACTGGTTTTATTCGGCGAACATTTTATTTATTTATTGGTGCTCATGCTTTGATTTATTCCTCGTACCTCGATCCTTCTTTTATCAAGGTACCTAGTGTAGTGTAAAAGTTCGGTAGGCACCCGGAAGTTTACATTTTCATTCTTCCCGGATAATGGTCTCATTCATCCTCATGAATCCCATGATAGTTACTTAGGTACTGCGTAGGTATAGTATGATAAGAGGTAAAGTACTAAAACATAAATTATTTCCATTTAAGACTTGCAATCTAAATAATAATATAGATGTATGCACGGATAGCAGGGTGTTCCCGCAAGAGCGTCCCATATCGTTTCCTCAAAAATGGTTTTAATATGATTTCGAAACAGTGAAAGATCGTTGAAATATAATTATCCCCAAATTTTTTTGGGAAAAAAGTCACATCATCATCGCACCTGAAATGAAGGCCTAGAGGGGCCAAATAGGTATAATAGGTACCTATACATTTATTATATTACCTAGTTTCAACGATTTAAACTGAAATTTTGTTTAAAATGTATTCTAAAATTCCGTGACGTGTGCTTCACTTAAATCCACAGGCCAGTGCTGAAGGCCAAGATTCCTCTGCAATGATGATTCGATGGTGGTGTTTTGTTTTTGTTTCTCGTTCGACAGCTCCTCGCTTTTCGTTCCTTGCGCGCCTTTAACTAAATAATCTATTGCCTGTCCGTAGCTTAGTTGTAGTGACGTGGGGAGGGGGTGGGAAGTAGTAGGAAGTCTCTCACTCTCGCTGACTTTGTGGTTATTTCCTTCTAGAACAGATGCTGGGAACTGTTTTCATTTTCATGGTCTCCATCTGCATGGGAGGAAATAAGGTCCCCCTTAACCCATAGTGAATGACACCCTCATTTTTGAACTTCATAGGTCGGTCGGTAGGTACCTATATTAAATAAGGTCCCGATAATCGCGCATTTACAAATAGGTACCTACTTAATTTTGTTGGAATGCATTCAAATTACGACAAGCTTAAAGTTGTTGATGACTTTGTGTCGACATTATATAAGCATTAAACGTAGAGGTATTATACCAATCTATACAAACCAAACTGTCAAATTTTTCTTTACCCCTGAGAAACTTCTGCACCAAGAACACAACTTACACCTTTGCATCTACTTAGGTACCAAATTTGAAGAAATTTGAATCGGCAAAATAAGATTGATAGTACCAGACAGTCATCCCAATAAAATCACTTACCCAATTACCACATAATTTCAAAATAATAAGTGTTGCAGCGAAGACATGCAGAAAAGGCAATATCAAAGACATAGATATTGCTCTTTCTTTCAACCTTGAGTGGTACAGCTACAGGTAAGATAGCATTAATATAATATAGCCGTAGCCAACCAAATCTCAGAGGAAGAGGAAGAAGTACGTTTAATTCGCTTATCTCGAAGTGCCGACGGTTGTACGGCCCCAGCATCGAGCGAGCTTGAAAGCGACATTCCTTCTCAGTCGTAAATAATAATTTCATAAGTATTTTCTTTGAGAAGCGATTTTCAGGAAATAGACGGGAAGTGGAAAGCAACAAAACCACAAAGGACGAATTTTCCACGTCATTTGACGTAGTGAAAGGACGCCGAACACTGGGGAGGGGGGGGGGGGGGCTATCTCACATTCCTTACTATATGGTGCAGATATAGGTACCTACCTTATAAGAGTTAGTTGGGCTATTGTATACAAAAATTATCCATAAAAAATCTTCCAACTATACCTACACTCGAGTTTTTTTCGAACACAAAATTTGAAAGAAATTATCAAATTTAGTTACCATTTCTTCATTAATTAAAATTATCTGGATGGTAGTGCTGTGTTATCGCGTGGGCTCTCAGCTAAATGGCGCTTCCTACTTGAAAAATTGTCGGAGCCACAGTTATGGGCGGTTATGTGTGACATAAAATAAATTTTTACCCAGAGAAGAAATTTTTCCAGACCTTTACGCTTATAATAGGTAGGTACCTACCACCTTTTCCTGAGTTAGGTGGGTAGGTATATAGTGTAGTGTGATCCAAATTTGGTTGATTCCGATTTAGACTGGCAGTTAGAAGGTCCCCATCTGCCTCGCTGTCGTTGTTCCTGCTTCTATTCGTTACAAAATGTATTTACGAACTTGCTTGGGATTAGTTTACCAGTGTATGAGTACCTATTGCCTCAGTACCTACAGGTAGGTAGGTACCTACTTAAATAAGTAGGTATAGAACATTTGCTTACATAACAACCTTTTGTTCCTCCATGAGCTAAATTTCATATTTTTACCCATCACATTACATCACATCTGTAGTAAAATTTACCTACCTATACTAGTAGGTACTGAGAAGCTACTTTTATCGTATTCTGATTTTGAAGCAAGAATGCGATCGAGAAAATAATTTGAGATCGGTACCTATACCCAAAAGAAAATGTTTCATATTGTAAAAGTCCTCATACTTAGCGGACGAACATGGAAAAAATAAAAGTTAGTAAAGTTCCACCTCTCGGAAGCAATATCTGGTGAGTACCGTATGGCGGTAATGGCAGCCATTACTACACAGCACTGCTGATAGCTCACGAGTCACGCGGGACCCCCCGACCCACACGTAAACCTAACGTACCTACCGCAGCTTTCGACTCCACCACCACCACTAACGACTTTTTAAACTTTTTTACTTTCTAGACCTTGTTTCCTCTTAAAAAGGTCAGACACCCACAATGACTTAAACTCTTAAAGATTATGGCCTTGCGTGCTGGCCTCCATTTTTGAAATTACTGAACAGCTGTTATAAAGGTCAAAAACCAAACCCACTTGTCCATAAGACAGTCATTATTAGTTGGTAAATATTGGTAGGTACCTACTGATAGGTAGGTAGGTAGGTACCTACTCAAAATTATTTTACGTAGGTAAAGTACCTACCTACCTAGGTAGGTAGGTACCAGACAATTTTTATATTTTACACGATTACACGATTGGCAAAAGAAATAATATGCCTTTGCTTAACCCGAATCATTCATATTTCAAGGAAAATCTAAAACTTGTTTTAAAACTTTGATTCAAGAAGTGGAGAAAAAATTAGAAATGTCTTCGGAAACTTTTACGTAAATCCCGCCTTATTCACGCGCCTATTTGTTAGTCTAGTGCCACGACGCTTAGCTGTCATGTTTACCAAAGATGGTGGCCAGTTCATTTTAGTTTATTTTTTCGTCTTTTACCCCTTATTTACCCCCATAACATAAATAGATCCATGCGTGTAATAATTATCTCTTCATGATGTACTACAAAGACTGGACATGCGATCTTAATAATTATCAACGGTGACATCATGTAAGAGAACCATACTGTGATGTGTCCTCCATTAGTATAGCGAGATAGCTAGGTATTTTGAAATGTTCTTGCTTGCATAATCTTTGCAGATTATCTTGTGACCCCGTGTAACATGTAATTTCAAGCACAAGTATGGCTACAAAATATTACGCATTTGCTAACTGATCAACCTTTTCCCATGTTGAATTTAGGCCACGTACTAACCTACCTGCCTATGTTCGTCCTTGCTTACATTCAGATTGGTATAAGGGTCCCCACACGAATAAAACCAGTCCGATGCTACTTTTCTACCCTATAAATTTTTTGGTTTTAAGTGTGTTTTAGACAATGTGGGGATGGGACCCCAGTCAGGGGGAGGGGCCCGTGGGGGGTGCGACCCCTACCCTGTTACCGTCCGAAGCTACCCCAGCTTCCCCTCCAATTAGTCAACCCCAGCCCGTACTAGTGCCTAACGTACAAGCATTCAAACAGCAATTTCAGCAGCAGCAATCACTACTGGCGCACATCAAGGAGACATTACGTGAAAATGATGCAGATAGATCCACTAAAGAGAAACAGTTAGAGGTAGGTTGGTAACAAGATAGCTCAGCACTTACATGAAAACTGAACGATTTCCTATCTTACCATACTTAGTGCAGGTTGGGCATGTACCATATTATGACGATATGATATAAGTTTCAAGTATTACCTGTTTCATAAGCACAGATACGGGACAGTTTTAACTTCCCACTTTTTCCGTACCTACTAGTGATTGCCTTATTTTTTTGTTTATCTCAAACATAGTAGTGCAAGATTGAGAAGTAAATTAGTAAGGGGTGTTCTTTTATGGTATGGCCATAAAAAAGAAAGTCAAGAGCGCTCTCTCAGTGCTTGACAGCTGACTCACCCGTGCATAATTTTTACAGATGTTCGCCAATAAATTGACCCAGATTAAAAGCCGTTCAAAGACAGCACAGAAAAAAACCGTTGAGCCCCCAATCTCCATGGCTAACACTCTGCAGAGGCGGTCATCAAAAGAAAACCTGGCTGGTACTCCGGTTAGACCAGGGGTGGAAATAATACCCGATGAAGCTGGCCAAAAGTTATCGGCGAAGGGGAAGATGGATGAGTTGAAGAAACGACTAGAAGAAAACAAGTGCGTATCTGCTAAAAATAGCGGTGATTGAAATGTGGAGGAATACTACGAAATTCTTTGACGTCCACAACTTTCAGTTAGGATTCAAAAAAGACTTAGCGTGAATTTGTTGACCATAGGTATGTATGTCAGCTTAGTGAATAGCTCAGTTTCACTGCATTTTTATTTTTTTATAGTTATTTTAGGAACTATACCTACCTTGTTCTTGCAGGATTAAGTTTGAGGAGCGAACCGAAAGGGGGATAACAGAAGCGCGGAAAATTGAGTCGATGGTGGAGCAGCTGCGGACTCAGGTGCAAGAGCGGGACCTCACTATCCACGAGCTGCAAAAGACGATGGACACTCCGCCTGCGAGGCCGCGCCCCCAAACCCAAACTGTGCCTAAACGACCGAAGGAGAAACCCCTCGTTAGTGTCGTTTTATTTGTATAAAGTCGAAATCTGATAAATCATCGAGATAGGAAAGCTACTTGCCACTATCACAACGAAAATTAAGTTTTGCTCTGGGACACTTGTTAGTAAAGTTTAGATAAAATTAAGGTAGATCGTCTTAACTTTTTGTTCATTGAATATCTGCCTAAATGGTTGTTATAGATAATTTCCAAATGGACACAAACGCAGACTTTGGAAAAGACAGATCACATGAAGGAGTTAGAGGCGACGATTGTGGACCTCCAGGACACGGTGAAGCAGCAAGCGTCTGTGATCACAGCCCGAACTCAGGCCGTCGCTCTTCTATCTGAAGACTTGAGTAAGAAAGGGAAATCCACTGTGGACGAACTGGAAGACACACGTCGCGAAATGCGTGACATGCAAGCCAACTTTGTCACTGTGGAGTCTCAGCTTAAAGCTGATTTAGATGAGAAAGATAACAGGTGAGAGAAATTTATAACCTAATAATGTGGTACCAGTATGTACTACTAGTTTGGGTCATAGAATCTTGGATACCAAAACTAGAGATACTGATAAAGCGGTAAGATATTTCCTAGTATTGTAATTCCACGTTTGCCACGATTGGGGTTTTGCAACATTAACAACAGAAAATAAAATAATCTGACGAAAGTAAACGCTGGGTAGGTATGAAAGTCATCATATTTTGCCCCTCCTCTCAATAATTGAGACTTGTTTTTAAGGCTTATTGACCTCGAAGGAAAATTGCAACAGTTAAACGCGCTTCTGACAGAAAAGCATACAGTGGCTGAAGCTGAGAAAGAATCCTTGGAAAGTAGACTTGAAGAGCTGAATAGAAGCGGTTCTTATGCAGCTGGAAATGGAAATGAGCAGCATGTGTGTCAGTTGGAGAAGAAGGTGGCAGAACTGAGCAAAGAGCTGGATGATAGCAATAAACTTAGTATTCGCCTCAAGCTTGACCATAAAAATAAAATGAAAGCTGCCAATAAAGCTTTAGAGAAACTGAAACAGGCAAGTACACCTAGCTTCGCTTAACCTGCTGTTATATCACCAGGTCTATTACAAATTTGCTATGGTTTTGGCTACGTTCAGTGTCAGTAAAAATTATATATAATATATTACACCAACACCAGTGTGATGTGCCACTTGGGACAAGTGCATTATCAAATGGCTTAGTTTAGAGCTAGGGTTCGTGTGTGGTCGAACAGGTTTAATCGAGAACGTTAAAGTGAAATGCAGAGTGCTGAGCTAATTATCACAATCGGTGTGCAGAAATCGTTGAAAAGATTCATAAAACAATGCTATTTCCTTCAAAATGCTCGGTGGAAAATTATCGCAGTTTATTCAGCAGTAAAGGCGGTACTCTCCAGGCACCACCGTGGAGGTGGGAATAGGAGTTAGGGTAAGACAGGATTGTCCACTGTGGCGGGAAACAAAAGAACCTAACCTAAAATATCTGTTGTAACATTGGTATTATTTCAGGACTCAGACGATAAAGCTGAAATCTTTCGGTTGGCAACTAAACTTGAGGAAGTGGAAAGTGCAAAAAGCAAACTTGATGCGAAAATAGCTGAGTTGGAAGAAGAGAAAGGTAATCTGCTCCTATCACTGCTTGATAATGATGAGCTCAAAGGTAGTTACCACCTTCTTCCTCAGTATCCACTAACACTGGCTGGGGGCCTCACCGCATCGCTGCAGAACCCTCGCTCTTCGCTTCTGTTCTTTAGCCTGCTAATCTGCTTGGAAACCTTGCACAAAGAAATTTGAGACCAGAGAACTGTAAAGAACTAAACCATACAGTCTCTTCGGAGGCTTAATTTGTTCTAGACGAAGATTTTCATGTAGACTGATAGTGATAAATTACTCTAAGTAAAATTGAGCAAAAGAATAGTTTTTGAAAGATTAGAAACTCTGGGTGAGTTTTTGGAGTACTTTTTTATAAATCGCTGATATTCTCGATCCTAGAAATACAAATTCGCAATATTCGGTGGAGTATCTACCTTGGCCTGTCTTTGACTAAAACAATTTAGTTCTATTTTTTTATCTATCTTATTCTCATCAAATTTTTGTTGTATTTAAATTTTGAAGATGCCTCGAACCTGATAAGCGCCTTTCCGCCTCTTGTATGACTTCTTTGGTATTGGACTGATGGGTTATTTAATTTCAGCATTGTTGTAGTACTTTATTCGGTGTTTGGTACATGTTTATTTTTCCCCAGTGAATTGTGATTTTTTAATAATTTTACTGTCAATTTTAGCGTCGAGCTTGGCAGAGAAGCAGGTCACTTACGAGTTACAAAATGTAATCAGCACAAAGGACCAAGAAATTCAATTGTTGCATCAAGATTTTGCCTCCCTTGACGACGAGAAACAGGCCCTACTGCAGACGATTGAAGATCAGAATATTCTCATCGATAATCTGAACGCACGGATTCAGAGTCTCGAATCGGAGTGTACCCATTTAGAACCGTTCGAGATCCCTGGAGACGCTGCTGCAAAGCAATTTGATATTTCAAATGAAAGCGTTCAGGGACAAATTGAAGTTTTGGTCAAGGAAAAGAAACAACTTTTAGAAAAACTCAAAAACTTATCTGGAGCAACTTCAGCGGAATCTTCAACATTTGAAAAAATCGAGGATATCTCAGCTGGATCTGAAGTAGTGGTACGTACTCTCTCTGACCACAAGAAGCATCTGGTGTTCTTGCGCAATATTGTTAACTTTTTGTTATGGAGGTTAAAATTTATTGTAAGTAGGAAAAATTGAGAAGTCATGGGTTTTTTATGTTGATTCCATCGTACGTACTCAGCATTCACGTTTTGACGACTGGATGTTTCTGTTTCAGACTTCCTTGCATCAAGAGTTGTCACTGGATGTTGTCTCCTACGATGACTCAATTAAAATAGATTCCAACATACTATTAAACCTGAACCGAAGTCTCGCTGAAGAGAAGGCTAGAAGCTTAGACTACAAAAATAGGATAAGTGAACTTGAAAACACTGTTGCTTTATTAGGAAACTCAGGCCCTGAAGAGAAAGGAAACAGAAACTTGAAGAATAAAATTAAAAAACTTATCTGTGATCTGAAAAATGAGAAATGTATTGTTCAAGAACTGAATGCTTCATTAAAAGCCAAAGAGGAGCTCATAGGCGTATTGAGAGAAAAGCTGACTGCGTTCGAAGAAAGTTACGTGGGTACTGCTGACGGCGACTGGGAGCCCGATGTTGTTGACTTCGGAGAGACGCAACAGAAATGTCTTAGCTTGGAAAGCAGTCTTCTACAGCTTACTCAGCAGTGTGAACATTTACGGAAAGAAAATATTGAGGTATGTTAATGGCCAGTTATTGAAGATACTACGTGCATTCGCCTGCTGCTTGTTGCTTTATTGCCCTGAAGAATGAATGTTCACTAATGTTTGTTTGAATTTTTTGCCGAAATTGTTGGATGTTGGGTGTACCTCTGAACGAAGTGGGCGTGACATAAGGTATTTTGTTATGCCGGCTGATTTTTTATAAATATGAACTTGACGTTGTCCCAACTTAGACACTACTAAAGAGACAAAAACTTTTTCCTTTTATTTCACTAGTTTTTAGAATAGTTTTCCGATATTTACTGTAAAAATAAATTTAACAGATTGCTTTGGGTTTGCACTCTTTCCAGGGTCTGCCCTTGCCCTTGCCACATCTAAGATCGATCGTTACCAAGTTCAGCGGTCTGGGGTAGTCCACATTTTTTTTTTTTTTTTTTTTTTTTTTTAACGCAAGACCGAGGAGGGTATCCTCAAATATTAATAATAATAAAGCAGTGGTACTCCCTTGAAATGCACATCAAAATGACCCTTTTTTGGCACTGCATGCGGTAACTAACTCGTAGTGTTTGTCACGTGACCTTGTGTCTGTTTCTGTTTAACGTGGAGGTCGTTCACCAGTTGTCGGGGGAGAAAGTTCGACGGATTCGGGCGGAGGAGGAGGCCGAGGGTGTGCGGGTGGTGCAGGCGGCGGCGGCGGCCCTGGAGGCTCGCGTGGCGGCTCTCGAGGCGATGCCCACCCCGGAAGACGGTGAACTGGAATACGCCAACATAGTCATCGCGAGTAAAGACACGGAGATTTTCAACCTACAGAGTGCATTAGCTGACAGAACACAGGTTTGTTTCCTTTGTTATTCAAAACAAATCAGAGAAATGTAGGTACACAAAAAGTAATCACATTGTTGTGGCTTTGGAAAGTGATTCCTGGACTTTACGTTTTTCTTCTCTTTTCTTAAAATAAAAAACAGTGTATTATGTGTGGCTATTCTGAGATTTTACGAGTGATTTTTGTCAATACAAAATTTGTTCAAAATTACTCGTTCATAAAATTATAATATAGCCAGTTAAAAAGACGTATTATATTTCAGATCATACAAATCTCCAACAGTTTGCTCAAAAGATGGTTGGAAAAAACATAAACACTTTTTTGTGGTCACCCTTAAAATCGGCTGTAGGTATACATTTGTTTTCAGATCCTGGAAAATTTGAAGGAAGAACATCAACGGGTTTTGGCTGAGTGTGACCATTATCAGAAGGAGCTTTCAAAATATGTTACGGAAATTGGCGAACTTAGAAAGCGCATGGCGGATCAAGAGTTAGAATTGGAAAACAGGCAACATGTCATAAAACAGCTTCAAGGTCAGTTTTCTGGTTTTATGGTTCACATTTTAATATAAAATACCTTTATGAAAAATAATATAAATATTAACTGTTATTAACTGTATTTAGTTAAATTTTCATCTTTCCACTGTGAGTTTCAGAAACCTTGGCTGAAAAGGATGAAAAAATTGCTTCGCTCGACGAGCAGTCTTCCTCGTATAACCGCCGTCTCAGTGAGGTGATGGTTACGGCTCGTGCCAGTTCAGATGAATGTGCGGACCTGAAGCAGGAGCGGCACCGCCTTCAGGTCTCTCTCGAATCCGCCATGACGGAGGCGTTGTTGGCGGCGCAGGAACGTGCCCGTATTGAGAAGAGTCTAGTCCAGGCTGAGCAAGCTCTCCAAGAAGCACAGTCCCGCACACAGGATGTGCAAGTCTTGTTAAGAGAGCGTGATGAAGCATTGTTAAAAGCCGAAGAAACTGAAAAAGTCCTCCAAAAAACGTGGACTGAAAGGAACGAGTTAATCCAGTCTCGAGAAGTCATCTATCACAGACTCAGTGAAGTTGAACACGGCCTGAGAATGGTGTCGGCAGAAAGAGATGAAGCTGTCAAGCGCTGTGATGACGTTACCAAGGCATTGGATCAAGCCAGAGCGTTCGATAATGGGCAAGTGACAGCTCTTGAGGCGGATCTTGAGCTAAAGAGAAAAGAAGTTACTTTGAAGCAGCAAGAACTTGAGTCAATGACAGTAAAAGCAAAGAAACTAGCTGCAAACTTAAAGAAAAAGACCCAAACCGAAAAGGATTTGGTTGAACAGTTGAATTCACTAAATGTGGAAAAAGAAGCTTTGCTGAAACAGTTAGGTGAGCGGCAAGAGATGGCTGAGAAATGGATGACTGAAAATAATGAAAAGGAAAATATATTGCGGCAACAGCGCGATCTCTTGGAGGAAAAGCAACTGTTGATTGCCCAGAGTAATGACTTCAAGCAGGAAAAGCAGGATCTCATGCTTCGTATTGACGCCTTGAGCCAAGTAGAGGGGGAACTTCGACTGCAGAATGACGCCTTGCTTCATGAAGCGCAGGTTTTGCAGAGTGATAAGCTGGCTCTGGAGGCCATGCTTGCAGATGAAAGAAAAGCTTTAGCAGTGTTTCAGGAGAAACTTACTTCCGCGCTGTCTGAAAACTCAGCCTTGAAGGATAAGTTTTCTGAAATTGAAGAAAAGTGGACAAAAGAGGTGAGTGAAAAAGAAACCATTCAGATACTTCAGACGAAAACAGCTGGTGAATTGAGTGCGATGCTGCAAGCATTTCAGCTCGAGGAACAGGAGAACGAGGCTCTTATGACACAGAGAGTAGTCTTGATGCAGGAGAGGGAGCAGCTGATTACAAAATATGAAGAAGCTCAAGCCAGCGTTGGGGTACTCCAGGAAGAAAACAAGCATCTTTCTGGCCAGTTGGAAAAGCTCGACCTCTCCTTACAAGATTTTTTGAAAAAAGAAGTCGAACTTTCCAACTCGGAGGAGAAATACACTCAGTTGATGGAAGAGAATAAGAAACTTGGTGACGAATTGGAGTCTCTTAAACAAGGCATTTGGGAAAAAGATGGTGAGCTTTCAAATTTGAAAGAAAATAATGGGCGTTTAGTGGAAGAAAACATGAGACTTGCTGATAAATTGGAGCACCTGAACGCTGATTTGCAAGATATTACTACCAGGGAAGTTCGAAACGAAGAAGGCATTGCTCGCCTAATGGAAGAAAAATCAGCATTGGAACAGCAGCTTGTCCAGAATAATGAAGCCCTGGAACAGCAGCATGTCCAGAATAATGAAGCTGTGACAACTTATGAGGCGCGCTTTACTGATTCCATGAAAACCATTTCGGAACTGGAAACATTAGTCGCGTTATTACAAGAAGAAAAAGCTAAGATACTAGAACAGTGGAGGGACCTTGAAGACCGGACCAAACTGGAGACTGAGCAGTACACCAGCCAAGTGGCTCAACTGCAGAAACAAGTTACCAACTTTAATCTTGCGTTTGATGCTGAGGTGCAAAAGAATGCTGCTCTTAAAGCTGAACTGGAAGCTCTGCACGCCAGGATTAATGAAAAAGAAGGTGAAATATCACGATTGATGGACGTCAGTCGTGTGCAAGATGGGAAAACTGAAAGAAAGAAAAAGAAATCTGTTACCTTCAGAACAGACGATGTGGATTACATAAAAGAACTCAAAGGCGAGGTGGCAACTCTACAGAAAGCTCTTGTTGAAAGTGACGCTACAGTGGGGGAACTAAAGGCAGCTTTGGTTGTCAAAGAGAAACAATCTGTGCCTGTTGTTGAGGAAATTGTAGAAACGGCGAAAGATTTCAACGTAAACTTGTTTCAAAATCCGGCGGATGGTGACTTTTTGTCTCATCCTGAATCAAGTGACCCATTCATAGAGGAGTCTCTCACGTGGGATGACAGTTGGGGTGCTGAAGGTCAGTTGGAAGAAGAACATGCCATTAGTAAATCTAGTTTAGTGAGCCAAGATCCAGAGAAAATTGCTAAACTTGAGTCAGAGGTCAAAGCTCTTGTCACCGAAAAAGAAGTAGTACTTGAGGATTTAAGGGTGCTTCAAGTCAAATATGCTAAAGTAATTAAAAAATTAAAAGAACAGAAGCTGGTTATTGACCGTCTGCAAGCTGAACTGAAGTCAGCCAAAATGAGCTCTGGGTTCGGTGATCTCGATGCTGCTTTGATGGAAGAGTTGCGTGCTGAAATGGCCAAAGCGGAAAACAAGGAAAGTGAAGTACGCAAGGAGCTGGACGCGGTCAAGCAAGAAAATCAGGCCTTACTCAAGAGGATTGACGTGCTAAGTGCAGGCAACGAGAGGTTTTTGGAGCTGAAGGAGCGCCAAGATAGTGAGGCTGCTTTGTGGCAGAATAAGAACGCGGAGCTGCGCGCGCAGGTGGCGGATTTGCAGGCGCAGCTTCTCGGCCCGTTTCCTGATGAGACTCAGCTCGCACAGGAAAACAGAGAACTCAAGAACCTCATTGAAGGTCTCGAGTGGAAAGTCAGCGAGCTCACGGAAATGATTGAGGAGAAGGATGAGGAGCTGATCCGACGCACGACTCAACGGGACACGTCTGAACCCTTGGGCAGTGCGAACATGGGTCAGCTTCAGTCCGAGAATACTCTGTATGCTACTACTGAAAAACTTCGGGATGTTGAGCAGCAGTTGTCTATGTTAGCTGCAGAGAATGAGACCCTGCAAAGCATCCTCAGTGAGCAGAGGCTGAGTTCCCACGGTATTGCTGTCGCTGCTTCAGATCCTGTTAGTGAAGCTCCCTGCACCACTGCTTTAGTTCCTGTTGACAATGCTCCCGCGTTATCGCAGTGGTTCCCAACGGAGCCAACTCATGCGTTTGATTTCCCTTTGCAACACGGTGTTGTCCCACAAGAACATAAAAATTTACAGCTTGCAGAAGAAATAAAGTTCCTAAAGGATCAGCTGAATTTCAAGGACCAGGAGATTGAAAGACTTTCCAATGATCTTGCTGAAGCATGCCTCAAACTGAACCTGGAAAAGACAAAACTTCGAGACGATTTACATTCAAAAGAGGAAGAAGTTTTAGCATTAGTAGACAAATTAGAAGCTACTGACAAGGCGTACAGAGAGTCCACATCCGAGATCGAGCGATTACTTAGTGAGGAGCAGTTACGCTCGGACTCGCCTTTAGAAGCAGAACTGGCCAATGCGAAACGATCGATTGAATCCGAGAAAGTTCGGTACGAAGCGATAATCAAGGCTCGGGACTCTGAACTTGTATCTCTTCGAGACTCCCTGGGCTGCGTTGAGAGGTTGGTATGATTACTGTACCCTTTCCGTTGCCTATTGATCAACAATAGACGGCCGTCAATCAGTATTTAAGGGTGACCACACAATCGTGTTTGTTTACGTTTTTTTCTGCACCTTTTGTGTGGAAACTAAGTATTGGATATTTATATGTTCTGAAGTATAATTTGTCTTGTCATAACTCGTTCATTGTGTTCTGATTATTTTGCAGAGACTGGGATGAAACTCAGGATAGAAATGATGGGACTGTGCAGCAACTAAAAGCACAGTTGCGGGAACTAGATGCCGCTGCGGTTCTGGCTTCTGAAGAAAAGGAGCTCGAACTGCGGGAACTTCGCGCTGAGTGTGCGGAGCTTCGAGAACTGTGCACAGTGAAGGACGCTGACCTTACACGCATGCGCAACGAGCTGTCTTCTTTGAGTCAAGAAGCAGAACTGAAGGAAAGAGTAGCAGAAGAGCAGAGTGAACCCGTCAGTAGTGATGCACAGTTTAATGCTGCAAAAGAAAAGATGATGCTTGATGAGATATACTTTATGCGGAAATTGGTGCAGCAACAAGAGGAGGAACTGCAGCAGGTATGGAGGAAATTTCCATATTTAAAGTTAGAGACGGTTTAGTAGCTACTTCCTTCCTTTCCCGAAGGCCCGAATGGGGATAATTATGTTAATTATGTTCAGTGTTGGTAGGAAGTCTATACTACCAACATAAAATTTGTTGGGACAGAGATTCAATCCGAGAACACAATGTTCTGACCTCTCCTAACAAAAGGCCACATGTGACAGCGACGGTAGGTTGGTCTGCTGTTTAGTAATAAAGTACCCTGCATGTCTGGACGTCATTACCTCACTTATGAAGGAATGTATTTTAATTTAGTAGGTAAGCTATTATAGTCTATGGTTATAAATTAAATAACTCACAGAAAAAGCGAGCATTGCGCTGAGATTTATAAATATCAATAACAAAAATGTATGTTAGCGTCTGAACTGCGCGTGGTTGCATAGGTAGTCGCGAAAAACTCTTGGAACCGTTAATTACGATGAAACGTCGTACCTTACCTAGCAGAAACCACTTATTATTTTTTGTCTTGCACAGGATAAAACATTACTTGAGCAGCGAGAATGGGAAATGAAAAACGTTAATCAAGCTTCTAAGGAATTAAAAGCCGTACAACAGCGTTTGGCGGTGAAAGAGGCCGAGCTTTCGGAACTAACTCAAACTTCGGTGTCGGTGGAATCCGAGTTACTTTCGCGAGATGCGGAAGTGCGAGAACTGCGAGCTGAACTTATTTCAAAAGAAGCGGAAATGCGCGATCTGCGATCCACGCTGCAAGCGCTCCATGATGAAGTCAGTCAATTTCGGAACTTCGACAAGCAGCTTCTCGATTTGCGGAAATTGCGTGCTACTTCTTCGGGTGAACAAAGTCCTGGTATGTGAGACTCTAGACATTGTTTATTTTATTGCCTCTACCATCGATTCTAGAACTCCTTGATCTGGGTTTGGAGTTGTGCAGTAAAGCATATGGACTTTAACCTAAAAGGCAATTTCATTGACTGTCGTCAGATCTGCCTTAATGATTGGTTATTTATCAGCTTGAAGCTGTCCAATAGATAATCTGTTTGTGGTAAAAACTACCACGCATAATATTATGACGGTGATGTTATTATTTTCTCAGCTTTGATTCCTCTAATTTCAGGTGACTGGAGTTCTGCAGAGTCCGCAGATTTATCTGCTCGGCTTCAGAGTGATCTGGATACGGCGCTGTATATGCTTCATCAACGTGATGTACGCTGTGAAGAGCTTACCTTTGAATTGGTGCAGGTAAGGCTGTGAGACATAATTCTTCACGACTGAGAAAGACTAGCAAAAACTTCTAAATTGTGAAATTGCGAATTAGGACATAGTCTTCCATTCTGCTAAGTTCATTTCATTTCTTGGTTCACAGAACAAAAATACGAGTCGACTTACGAAGGTTGGGTCCAGGTGCGAATTCCAGAACTTGTAACAATCAAGTAGGCCACACAGAAAGCCGTCGTATTTACACCTATAAATATCGTGCCCCCTGTCCGCGTTGAAATAATTCGGTACTGCCTCTTTGATTGTTTTTTGCCTTTAAATAACAATATTTGCGCAGCTTTTGGAGGAACGGGATACACTCCAGCTCAGACTATCCACGGCCATCAGACAAAATGAGATGATGCGCGCTCATGCTGAAGATGCTAGCTCCCCTCCTACTCAACCTAAGACGGAGGAAGGTGACATGCGCCATCTAGCTGACAAGTAAGCAGATTCTACCATATGCAGTTGTAGTTGAGGTTCGATTGTTTCATAAATTAGCTTCTGGGAAAATCAGATTTCGACTGGAGCTATCTTTTTTTCCCCCATTTTTTCAGGGAACTGATGGATATTTAAAGGTCCTGAAAATAGTATGTCTATTTAACGTCAGAAATTAACAAGTTGTGTTGTGATTTTACAATCAAGTGATTTTTGTAGTTAAATGTTTGTCAAAAATGACTCGATCGTAAAATCACAAAGTAGCAAGCTATTTTCTGATTTTAAAGTTACTACGCTTAAAACATATATCTAACAGTCTCCTCAAAAAGTGGGAAGAAAAAACCTTCTGGCGCCTGTGGGCTCACAGTAACGTTTTAAAATTTATTGCTCCAGGATCTCAGAATTGCACGCTGTGGGGTATGCTCGGGACAAGAACATCCAGGATGACAGTCAGCAAAGGCACAGAGAGCAGATGTCACTGCTGGCTCGGGAAGCACGCTCAAAGGCTAATACGCAAGTTTTCGATATCTAGAAGCGCGGAAACTCGCTAGACTGCTATTCCAGTCGGCTGGTTAAAATCGCCTTCCTCCGCATGGAGGACAAAACCGTTTGCCACGCACATTGGCCTCACCATGGGTCATGCATGATTGCCATTCATTGGTTGATCCAATCTAAACAGACGTTGCAAACTCAACCCTAAAATCTGGCCGAAAGTGTGAAATCCTGCTATTATTTTGGGAGTGTCGCTTCGTTACCTTTGACATGGAGCAGTTAGGGTGGAGTGCCAATGATTGTCCTTGTCTGAACTAAAACGAGCGGCAAAGATAGAAGCAGCCATGTGTTGAGACGATCGTAGTGTGTTGTTGCAAATGTCATGTTAATTTTCCTCGATTTTTCCTGTGTTTTTATTGGGGTACTGTTTTAGACATGGGCTTGTTCTCTTGGATTTGTCTGTTTCACATTAGTTTGGCTATCATGATGACCTTCATAGCGAGATGCATTTAATATACCAAAGTGCAGTTGAAAAATTACTCGGATCACATTATTACCACTTTATGTAGGGAATATTACGATTACCCAATATTCTGTCGTCGGTAGAACTTTAGTATAATCTAAAAGTTATCCGTCATAAAATCAAAACGATTGTGTTCGTTGATCGGCTTGAATTTACTTACACGGCGGGGTATTTATCTTACAGCTGGAATTAATGGTTAATCCATTAGGAAGGCTTAAAAGGGTGCCACACGTCTATTATTGTTTGTTCGTGCATTGTATCAAATTTCAGTATTCACATTAGGGCAACACAAAAATATTTTTTGTTAATTTGTTGCGATTATGATCTAGTTAAATTATTATCCTTCGGCTAATATTTTCCAGTCCATTAAGGATCACAATTTATTATTGAAATTAACTTATAGCCTTGAAACCTGCCCTTCGGGACTTTCTCCCGAGCTCCACTGCCGTCATGGTGCTTTTGCCGTTCCAACTATTGCTCTTAAATCATAGTGGTCTTCTAAGTGGCTTACAAGCGGTTGAAGATTACCTTCAGGTACCTTTTCATCACTATCATTTAAACTTTAAACCATCATCTTTCAGGGGCATATTTGCGTCATATTTCAGAGTTGTCTTCGTGCTTATGCCCGAGATGTTTTGATCTTCCGCGGACTTTAATAATTTACTAAGGCTGCGTCCCACCATACTCGATTACGAGAAAATCGTCGATTTTCTACCATGTTACCAATTTCGAGGAAAAACAACTATTTTCTCTTAACCGAGTATGGTGGAACGTAGCCTAACTTTCCTATTTTATACCAATTACTTGGCCATATTTACAGTAGCTGACTGATTTTTGGTGGCTGTAGGGTCCTACACTATTGTACCATGATGGACGTGGGGACCTGGATGTCGTGGCGCGTAGCCTGGCAGCCACACGCCCTGTCATTATCGCGGAAAGCCCCAATCACCCCGACTCCGACAACCAGTTCACTCCACGGAGTATCGTGCTGTTGGCTTCCAGCCCGGAACCTCTGGTGCCCAGCCTTCGCCTGTGGAGACTGTGGTCCGCGCAAAGCCGCGTTCTTCTGGTACTGGAGGAGGGCGCCGACGTGAGGGCGTGGCTGAGCTCTCTGTGGCGATGGACGCGAGCTGTGGACGTGGTGGCCATGGTCCTCGCCGACACACCCGAGTTCTTCACCTGGTTCCCGTACCAGCCGACAGAGTGCTCCAATGTTTCCACAATCGTCCAACTTAACGCGTCTTCACTCTACCCACGGAAAATTGGTACTTATTTCAACAGCTGTCCACTAAAGGCGGTCACGTCAATATTACCCCCTTTCGTTGTCGATGACTTTCATGGCATTGAATCGCATTTGTTTCAAGATCTTGGGAAGAAACTGGGGATGAGTACATCGTATACTCGCCTTGATAAGTTATATGTGTGGACTCAATTCAGTACTGCTGGAGAGCCGGTGAATGGCTTGAAGCTTTTGTGGGAGAATAAGCTTGACGTGATGTTTAGCAGTTCAAAGATAAATTACCGGTCTGTGCTTTATGCGGAGTTTCTGATGCCTCATTCAGAAGACTCACCTGCGTGGTTTGTGTCTGGTCCACTGCCAGCTCCCCATACTACTGCCATCTATAGAGCTTTTGCACCTCGTACCTGGGCCTGCACTCTAGGCGCAAGTGCTGTCATCTTCTTTACGACCTTGATGATCCTTTATTTGGAGAGGCAGCGGTTGGATGCGGCATTTTTGTTAACGTTGGCCATCTCCCTCAGTTTACCTGCTTATCAACCATCGTCCCGGACTTGTTTAATGTTTTTGACGGTTGCCTATTTATACAGCATGCACATGACTACTGCTTATCAGGCCTCATTCATTATTTTTCTGTCGGAAGTACCTCGGGAGAAGCCAATATCGACAATGGAAGATTTAGTTGAATCAAACTTAAAAATTAAATTTAGCACTGCCAATAGGGAAATTCTAGATGATTCAAAATCACCTCTCATGATAGCACTTCTTCGCTCTGATAGATCTTCTTTCACTCCTTACCTGCCCATAACAGATTTAGCTGACCCGACCAAAAGAATCGCTATGCTGGGACCGAAGGTTGCATTCAAATTTATCGTTACTACCACGAAAATGTATTACGACGAGTTCGGATACCCCCGCTTCCGGATTTTCTCAGATCCTGACGCTGGAACATCTTTAGTATGCTTATATGCTTCTAAAGGTCATCCACTTTACCCCCTGATGGACCGGTACCTGCTTTATCTCATTGAAGCCGGAATGCCCCAACACTATGTCAGAGAAGTAGCCCGGAAGCCTCGTTTTCGCCACCCTGATTTAAAACCTTTTGGCATGGAAAACATGGAAGGCACATTTTATTTATATATTTTTATGATGGTGGTTTCTTTTTCAATTTTTTTGGTAGAGTTGATAGTATCCGTGAGTAGACGCCGGTGGCGCCACACTACAGTGGATGAGGCTGTAGTAGAGACATCTACACCAAGAGCCCCATACCTAAGGCGACCTCGATTATTATTGTTACCACGATTTATTGCCCCCCAAAGAATGGTAGTTGTACCTACTGGCGTGTCCAAAGCAATAATGTGATTTTTTTTTTTTTTTTTTACGCGGGACGTTCATTGAGAACATAAAGTAGGTACCTAGGTACCTAATAGGCGCAGATGATTAGGTAGGTTGTGAGATTTGTGGGCCGAAGCCAGTATAGGGACCTATACATCCATGTCGTAGGAAGTGGATAATAATTCTTCCCTTACGCCGAGATTCGAACCCGGACCTCTCAGGACACGAAGGGGCTGCGCGGCCTCTGAGAGGCACTACAATGACCATTATAGGTAGGTGATATGTGATAAGCTCAACATGCACGAACGTTGGGAATCGTAGTGTGGTCGTGGTTGAAGAGCCAAAGTGCGTCCCAATGTTAAGTACCTACTTATCCCAAAGATTATGGGGACGACCGGACCAACTGGTTGCAACGTTGGTTGCAACTGGTGTGACCGTGTGTGTCGTCATCGTTATCGTATCGTCCTTCTCCAGAAAGAAAAAATTTTTTGAAATAACGCGCGGACGTGTCAACAGAAATGGAACTCACGGACTCTGTCTGCTGTCACTGTTACTGTTAACCAAAATAAAAAATGGCTGTTTTGCAGATGCTTCAAAATTTTTTGACTGTTATTTTTGTAATTATTTCAATTAGTTACTTATGTGATGGAGCTGCCAGTGATATTGAATTGGACGCCAAGGCCCAGTTATTACATAGGATTGATAGTTTAAACTTGTTAATTTATACGTTTTTGCTGTCGTTGACAGTTTTAACTATTTGGTTGTTCAAACATCGTCGGTTTAGATACCTTCATGAAACGGGTCTGGCTGTTATTTACGGTGAGAAAAATGTTCAATTGATATGTTTCTTCGTTTATATACCTAATTTATAAAGTTAATCTGAAATGCCTTGATATGTCTGCTGCTGTTGTCATTAGCAGAAATGCTCCCGTAGCAAAGTATACCCAAGGACTGAATTAACAATGACACCCAACACAAAAGGCATATACCGACCTAGATCTTCGATTTTATACTTAGCTGTTGAAGCGATGGCGGTGCTAGTATAGCAACAACAGCAGTAAGTGCGATGAGTAGACCTTATCCGTAAGGGCTTCTATCTGCTGCAAATGCTTTTTATATGAAACCTCTTGGACTTACCTATTTTTCCAGGTAAACAAGTTTAAAGATGAAGAAAGCACAGCATGGCATTGCATTGATTTTTTATTTTCTTTCTTTTCAGGATTAATCATTGGGGCGCTAATCCGTTACACTGGAAGCACGAATTCGGTTACACACCTCTCTGTAAACCCACAAAATGGAAGCAAATACAACCAGTCTGTGAGTTGTTTCTGCCTATCATACCTAGTGATAAAAGTAGTAGGTAAACCTGACACACCTTCATGTGCCCCTGAAGACCAAGCTGACACACCTCTCTGTCGTTCTTTGGGATATTGAATGTTACAGTGAGCCATGTGTACAGACACTTATTTCTATGGCAAAACCACACTTATTTAACAAATAATATTATGTTACCTTTAGGGGTTACTTCCACATGGTGTTAATTTAGTGCAGTGAACCCCCTATGGAACCAGTAATTTTATTCTTGCTGACGAATATCTCTATTTTATTCTCAGCTACCTCCTGATACGTTGTGGCTCCAGTTCAAGCCTTTAAACAGCACGTCTGCACCAAAAGTGTATGGCTACTTGTTTCGAGGAGAAATTGTTGATGTTCAAAACAATGAAATTGATCTCAAGGCCACTTTTGATCCCGAAATTTTCTTCAACATTATTCTACCACCGATTATATTTCATGCTGGCTACAGTCTAAAGCGGGTAAGAAGTTTTTCAATATTGCCTCCAACCTAAGTATTGTTTGTCAAAACTTTCTGAAGATTTTTTTTTGTAAGTGATGAGCTACTTATTATGATTTTTAATGAGAGAGTAGGTACCTACTTTTAATGTCGTCGTGCAAAATGTCGATTTTGAGATTTTGGGTTTCCTATGATCCTAGTGGTCCCCCAGGTTCGGAAAAGTGGTTTTACAAAATGTCCATCCACTGTGCGTCACTAAGTAGGTATATGTCGCATGCCTCGAGGTCACATCATTCTACCGATGTTCAAAAAGAGCAAAAATTAGCATTTCTTGTAAGTCGCCGCGGATTTGAGACTAGAGACAAGGTTGCAACCTTGAAATTTTGCGTAAGTACTTATAAGTATATTTCTGTATAGAAGCCAGTATAGAAGCCTTCAACTTTTTTATATGGACCAAAAATTGGTCTCTTTCTTATTTTAAGGAAGCGAATGAAAGACGGGAGGACGGCAGTTCCCACCCTGAGTTCCGGTTCCGGTGTCCGGTTTGTTAGTCAAAATACCAGGCACGAATCCTGTTGCTGAAAAGTTCCCCCAGCACTGGTATTTTCTATTGGACAGGTAGAAAAATACATAAATGATATTCATTGATTTGTTATAATGGTTGTGACGTTTATTTTCAGCGCCATTTCTTCCGTAATTTGGGTGCCATACTGACGTTTGCGTTGATAGGGACAGCAATATCCTCATTCGTAGTTGGGTGAGTGATCTACTTGCGATGCCTCCATAGCTGTAAAGTAGTTATCATAAGAGTGAAAATTACGTCCAGCTTACAGACATACATTTGAGCTAAGAATCTACTATTATATTGACGCTATACGTGAGTGTCTGCTCAGTGACGCACCCTGATGCATGTCACTACTTTCTCTCTGAATCAATTTTGTTAAGTAAAAAAGTGAAACTGTTATGTGCATCACCGTAATTTAATTTTTTTAGGTCTCTTATGTATGGAATGGTGCAGCTGATGCCTCACTTAAAGAGCAGTTTCACGTTTTTGGATACTCTGTACTTCGGAGCAATCATCTCTAGCACTGACCCTCTCACAGTATTAGCTATCTTCCATGATCTCCAGGCTGACGTTAATCTCTATGCTCTTATATTCGGGGAGAGTGTTCTCAACGATGCCGTCTCCATCGTACTTAGCGGGTAAGTGTAATAGGTACTGGAGTGACCGGACTCTCAAGCCGTGACCCTGCCTTTGTACAAAAACACAACTGCCGAGTGTTACCGCGCAATGACTTGTTTTTAGGGCTATTCAAAACTACGGAAGAAAGTACCAAAGTGGTGGAGGGCACGAGTTCGAAACGTACGCCTTCTTCATGGCCGTGGGAGACTTCATCGGAATCTTCTCCCTGTCCCTGCTCATTGGTGCAATCATGGGCTGCCTCACTGCTCTCATATCCTTTTAATACATTATATAAAGTGTTGGATGAGTCAAGGCAGAATGGAAAACAGTTTCTGATGTGCGCACTCCGGGATACACTCCCTCAGTGTGCCGATATTATGGTGACATCGCAAGCCCAATCGCATTAAATTACTAGGAGTTTCCCCTGCCCATAACATCAGTTCAGTAGCTGAATCATTTGGTTAAGCCTGTTGCCGTGTTTGGGTTGGTGATGTGTAGGTAATCTGGATCCATCTAATGTGACTGTTTGCAGTTCTATGACACCTAGGAGGGCTCATACATAGGTACTTACCTATCTTAGGCTGGATTTCACCACTTTAACGTGAAGACTATCGTGTACACGATAACGCTATCGTATCGGTAAAAAATGTTAACGGCTTTCACCATGCACCGTTACCGTTTCGTTAGCTTTCGAGTGGATTTTCCGTGCGTTAGCGAAAACGATAATTTTCATACCTGCGACTCACTTGGTGTAGTCTAATGTAGTCTAATCAACATTTTAACTTCTTTCTCCGGAAAAATAGGGGTTTTTTCACGTTTATTTCCACTTATAGATTCAAATTGTTGAAATAAATTTGACGTAAACAAAGCAGGCGAATTCTATTGACACAACAAAACCTAACTATAAATACAGAGCTTAAACCTAACGAGAGGATGTCTGCTTTTTCGAATCGATAGCTATTCGAACGTTAAAAGGCACTATCGTGAGGTGGTGAAATTCAGCCTTAGGTGAACGCTGAACTGTTGTTTGTGTTTGACTCAAACCGTGAGCTCTGGGAGCGCGAGCAGAACAAGAGCTTCTTGCGAGATTACCCGACCACTTATTGATTCTCGTATCCAAATCCATGCTTTTATTCCACAAAACAAATAACTGATGAGACCTTAACTCCTGCCTTACTTAACCAAGTTTACCAGGGTTCGAGATTTCCCTCTACTGGAATCTGCCTTGTTTCTCCTGATGTCTTACAGCACGTTCCTGATCGCCGAAGTCAGCGATCTCACTGGTAAGCTGTCCGAGTGTTGAGCAGTCAGGGTGACAAGGCCGCTTGCCATAATGCCATGACAGCTGAAGACCGATTTCCATTATTTAATGGAGCTAGAGTATCAGCTTACTTTCCGTTTTTCCTTAGGCTTTGCCCTAGGTCTAGTCAAAGTCCTAGAAGAAAGTGTGGGTCCTTCCAACAAAGAAAAAAATCAATCAAAATGATTCGCCGCCTGCAATATTAAACTTACTGGTGGTAGGAAATTACCTTCAGCTTTTGCTTAGCTTTAAAAAAATGTACCTGGTATTCTGCTTAAGCTGAATTTGTTGTTACAGGTATTGTGGCTGTGCTTTTCTGTGGCATTTGCCAAGCCCATTACACCTATAATAACTTGTCGAACGAGTCGCGGATCCGCACCAAACACCTGTTTGAGCTCCTCAACTTCTTGGCCGAGAATTTCATCTTCTGCTACATTGGCGTGTCGATGTTTACCTTCCCCAAGCATCAGTTCGACCCGTTCTTCATTTTTGCTGGATTTGTATCCTTTTTCTTCAATTTCTGTGGTGCATAGATATTTATTTATTTTTACTTTCTTCTGCTCACTAAATTTTTAATTTTGATGATTAAATTGAGAGAAAATTCCTTAGCGTTGAGCAGACGTGTGCTTTGATAGGACGTGCTGCGAACATTTATCCCCTGTCTGCTCTGCTCAACCTCGGGCGGAAGCCCAAAATTCCTCGCAATTTCCAGCACATGCTGTTCTGTGTCGGTGAGTAAATAGCTGTTTTTCATAACAATTTGCTTATATTTTTTAAGTATACTACAGTGTCTCCTATCGAACGGATTTAACCAGCAGATTTATATTATCGAATGTTTAGCTTATGTTTAGTGTAATCGCACTGTAGTAGTATTCTAGAGTGATCGTAATAATATAGTAATCGCACCATAGTAGTATACTATAGTGCGATTGCACTATACTGTATCTTATCATAAGCTAAACATACGATAAGACAAATCTGTTCGATAGTAGGCACTATTGTTTACTTTAGAGAAGTGGTGAAAGCCACTATGGGTGGAACTACGACAAAGGGGCCTTTAAAGAAGAACAACTCTGAATTTCCTCAAAAACTACCCGTAGCCCGTCACTGGCCAAAACTGGTTTTGACTGTTTTCCAGGTCTTCGTGGCGCGATGTCATTCGCGCTTGCGATTCGCAACACAGTAAGCGAAGCACGGCAAGCCATGCTCACAACCACTAGTCTCATCGTTATTCTCACCGTCATCGTACAGGGCGGGGCCACGATGCAGCTCCTCACCTGGTTCAAAATACCGTACGTACTACTCAGCTCTTATACCATCAGAAAATGGAATAGCAGTAGAGTATTTTCTTCTGCCAGTTTTCGCTTTCCGAAAAAGTGGTAGTGGGTAAGGTATTATAGATGTTGTCCTTTTTGGAGATAACACTGGTACCTATGCTTAATTTAGGCAGTAACACAGTCATATAGTCAAATCGCCAGTTAATTTCTACGGTACAAAGATATATTATATTTTAGAACATTTAAATATTTAACAGTGTCCTAAAAAAATGGTCATGTCGCCCTTAAGGTGTGGCTAATTATTTGCTGTGAGCTTTAGTCCTTGAGTAATGAATGAGGTGTTTTTTTATTCCAGAGTCGGAATGAGGGAGGAGATGGAGGCTTTGCCTGCCACCGAAATGCAGCCGGTATGTACCTAGTTAACACTTTCAGTTACCGTACTGGAGCGACGGTGCGCTGCACATTATCGTTGTGAAGTGTTCTCTTTACGAAATGGCAGTACACGAAAGTGTATTGTCCTATTTGCTAAAAACTGAAACTGCACTTGTTCGAGTATTGCTGTGGAGCTGTGGAGCACAGGTCAGCGCATCTGTACAGGGCGCCTTTTTGTAGTTAGAAAGCCACATAACCTCATTGTTGTTTTTTTCCCTGAAAATGGTCAGTAAGTTTGTCTTATCGCTGTGTGACTGTGCAGTTGTGGACAAGGACTAATAGCTGTAATCAGCGATAAAAGGGCGAATTTTCCGATAAAGTACAAGCCGGTCTCTCGTTCTATGTAGCACTGTCCATTCGAATCAGCTTGAACTAGAGCAGTAGGTACATGGCTTCCACCACACTTTTACTGTAACTGGGGGTATTTACATCTCATGTGTCAGGCACACGCCACGTCATCGTCACTCAAATACTGTTTCAGTATCATGCATTTCTTGTAGGGACTGTCTAGGTGAGCATGACATCGCACATCGTGATGTCTTCGTTTACCTGACAGAATTGACCCTAGCACCTTGGGGAAAATTCATGTATCCTACCTCTGTACCCTAAATTTTTTCCTACTTGTTTAGCATGACTTTATAAAGTCTTCATTTTGCATTTGTAGATTTCATTCTAGCATTCGCTAGGTGACGGATGTCTTTGTAATTAGCTGCACTGGTGGTAGTAAACACGCGTACTTGGGCGTGAGCTATCTTTTTCTCTCTATTTCTCTACCTTTGTTACTTCGTCATCTATATCTACCTGCTTCATCGGTGTCGCATCGCATGCAGAGCTTCTTCAATAAAAGTCCTACAGTGTTACAAATTCTAATTCTAACTAATCTCGCTGTCGCGCGTCGGATGCTATCTCGCTGTCTCTTTCCTGAGGTAATGAGGGTATATGTACGATGCTGACATTTTTTTGGTTTTCTTTCTAGGTATACGATTCTTTTGGAATTGCAGATCCGGTAGGTTGTGGGTGGTCGGTGTTAATTCTAAGACTCGTTTGTAACACTTGTTTTTTGAATCGGACGGTTGGCGTCAGTTTCGGTTTCATGGTGACAGGAATACGTTGTGCCTCTGACGTTGCTATTTTGTGTCTTTCCAACTGCTTTCTTTCTTTTTACGAATTTAAAAATTTTCTGAGGTATATCTACCCTGTGTGTTTCCCCATCAATGTTTTGTGGTTACAGTTATTGAAATCAAAGAAATTCTGTTTATAGGTACACAGTTTAATAACTTACGTATTTTGCTTCTTATTCTATGAGCTGACGGAAGTATACTGAAGAAATAGCAGGAAATTAGTTTATTTACGGCTTGCTTAATGCACACTGCTCAAGTAGAACCCCGTCCTCTCATAAAATTGTAAGTTATCGCTTATGTAAATTAGTTATGACTTCTGAGGCTCCTTTCCCAACTCGTTCGGAATAGTATTGTGAAATAATTTGTAAAGTAGAAATACAATATGGAAGGCCAAAGGTAGCGAAGCCCTAACATCCAAACCAAATTCAATTCTTCTCTGGCTTTGAACGTCATGCATTTGATCTCGCGCCGTATTTTATAATTAAGTAATATTACTATTATTTTCCGTTCAGTTTTTTATTATTTCTTATGAAGAAAAATTACTGATAATTATTCGGGGTACGTGTGAGTTGATATCAAAGCCAGAAAAAGTCGGTCTAATCATTGTCCCGTTTTTCTCGCTGAACTGCTTTTTTAATACTGTATTTTCTATGTATTTTTGTTTTCAGGACGGGGAGGGCGATGGGCGTCCAGGAAATGAGAAGGCACTTCTCGCGAGGATCTGGGGGGATTTGGACACGCGGTACATGAAGCCTCTCCTTACTGACTCCAGACCAACTCTGCGAGAGACGCTGCCTGTGTGGTGCGGACCACTTGCCAACCTTCTCACGACTACCACTCAGATGACTCAGGTAAACGTTTGCTCTTGTCTATTTGAATGAGTTAGTAAGCAAGGGATGTGACATTAGTCACATGTGGCTACTGTAAGAGACGCTGTGTGTGTGTGTGTGGTGAGGCTGCTCATATGTCGTACGGTCATAAGTTGGTGCACATACGTTCCTAAATATGCCTTCAACTCACCATCTCTTGCCCCCCCTCCACCCCAGCGGCTAGATCATGCCATTGACCCCGAGGACGTTTTGCAGTGAGAACCCATTGACATGCTGATTTTTTTTTAAAAGTAATCGTAGGGAAGGTAAAAATTTATTCTTGCCCACTCCCCCCCCACCGTTTTGCCTGATTCTGTTTTTCTTGGTAGGATGTTGGTCGTCGGTCCCGACATGACTCCGATTCAGAACTTTGCCTTGATGACGAACGTGACCTTCGTACTGGAAGTCTGTCTGGAAGCCTGACCAGTGTTCCTAGGGTAAGCCACTTTTCATTGGAATATGAAGAGTAGGTAGGCGAGTAGATAGGTAGGTAGGTAGGCATCAGAATGGTTTTTATTCCCATTTTTTGAGGAAACGGTTGGATATTTTTTATTGACAAAAATCGCTCAGTCTGAAAATTACAACTTAGCCAATTATTTTCTGACAAGACACGTAAGTATTATATTTCTCAAAAGATGGAAGAAAAAACATCAACAAACAGGATTGCGTGGACAGGCGTGAGAAGAAGAAAATCTACCACAGCTATCCATAGCGTTGAGGTAGGCTTTGGAGGTCCGTATACTGCAAATTTTTTTTTTCAGAAAATCGCTATACTTTATTTGTAAATGGTTGAAAGATACACCTTCCCGTATAGTCCAGTACAGTGGTCCTGATGGATACATACAAGGATGCGGATTCTCTTTTAACGTAAGAAGAACAGTCGAACTACCGTTCGAGTCACCCGACTCCCCTGCTCTTGGGACATCCATTTCCATAGGCAGCCTTGGCACTCCCATGCAACTCCTAACAGGGAGTTATTTTTAAATGAATTTGACGAGTTCTATAAAATGACAGTAGTACCTCTCTTCGGTTGGACTGCCTCTTATTTTTGTGTGGTACGAATCGACGACCAAGACGCGTATTCTGACCTTTAACCCTTCAGGAGTGACCAGCGTCGTAATGACGCACCTATAGCGCAGTATTACTGTGTCCTTGTAGTTTAAGGGTGTAAGGCGCACCTTGCACCTGTTGTTAGTCCCTGTGTGTGCACTTTGTGTGGTTGTCAGTGTGCAAGCAGCATTTCCGGGGACCTGGGCCTGGGTGTCGATACTCGCATTCGTCTACAGGATAATCTCGCTGGAAACAATATATAAGGTATAGTAAAAATGACGGGAACGTTGGCAAAGTTGCATCATGTTAATAAAATTATGATTAAAAAACAAACTCCGTCATTTAAACTTAAATAGATCTACAATTTGCGTCAAAGTACATGATAAATACTCGTATAAATACGAGAACTTTGGAAGTACCTAGATTTAATTAGTTACTGTTCCGTTGCTGATAGGCATGAATAGTGTTTGCGAGGTGCGGGGTGGGAGGTGGGTGTTGTTCAACCCCCTGGTGAGTGAGCAGGTCCTGAGTTATTGATTCCGCTTTGTCGGTGACGCTGTGGCTCAGCGCTCAGTCCTTCCTACAGCTCCGAGCTCGTCTCATCGCAGGTACGGCTACGCTCACTCCTCCCCACTCTCAATCTCAGAATAGCCCAGGGTTATTTTCTTTCTTTCACTTTAAAATAGACACAATTGATTCGTTTTCAGTGGGTTTGGTGTAAGCTTGTTTGGTTTTTCTTGTATGTTAACCGAATGCCCTTGCCTCACTGATGTTCCTTTTCGTTGGTTTTATCTCGTATATGTTTTAAACCTGTCCTAGTGTGTACCCTTAGTCACCAGCAATAAGTAGCATAAGGTTGTCGTCACATTATTATTTTGTCGGGTCTCAACAGAGTGTCCGAGTACCAGCGTTTGATTCTTGTCGGGTCTCAACAGAGTGTCCGAGTACCAGCGTTTGATCCTTGTCGGGTCTCAACAGAGTGTCCGAGTACCAGCGTTTGATCCTTGTCGGGTCTCAACAGAGTGTCCGAGTACCAGCGTTTGATCCTTGTCGGGTCTCAACAGAGTGTCCGAGTACCAGCGTTTGATCCTTGTCGGGTCTCAACAGAGTGTCCGAGTACCAGCGTTTGATCCTTGTCGGGTCTCAACAGAGTGTCCGAGTACCAGCGTTACAATACCGAGTACCAGCGTTTGATCCTTGAGACTATAGTTTACTGGAAAGGTGAACTTTTTTTACGCTGCCGATGTTGCTTGCTGATTGAAGAAGATGTGGGGTGTGAGCATTATTTCAACATCATCATACGACTAGTTGATAGTTTTCATACCTGGCTGACACTATAAGGTGACGTTTCCTCCCACCGAGGTCATTAATAACTGTTTAATAGAATTAATGTGAGTAGAGGTTCAGTTTGGAGATTTTCGGTTGGTACATACGTGTAGTTGACATCGCTTGAAAACTAGCATTCTCTGGGTCGGGCTTTGGAACTTTCTTGCAACTTTCATTCTAATAGAATACTTGATGAATGACGGATAAGTGCCGAAACATTTCACACGAATGCCCCCAGTCTGAGTATTGCGACGGCTGCAATTAAAGGCAAATGCAATAAATTTTTATGTATGGCTCAAAAGCCAAGAATGTGGGTTAGAATGCAAGGAATGTCAGATAAAGGAAGGAATGACGAGAGAGCGACGTGCCGTCACCTTTTTCCCTTTAGTCATCCGATATCACCTTTTCACCTCTACTCGGGTCTTTTGTGCTCTCTTTAATCAAAAGCCTCCTTATCTACCTCCCATTTTATCTTTGTTTTAGAGCAGTTTATAGTCGGTGAGAAAAAGTTGAGAGATTAGTCCTACCTCGACGTGGTGAAGCGGACCTTGCTATAGTCCAAGTCAGGCTGGGAGCACTGGGAGCGTGCCGATTATTCATAATTTCTTGAAGATTTTCAGTTGACGCCGATCCGGATTTGGGTTCCATATCCTACCATACGCTAAAAATGCCAATCCGACCCTGAGCAGATATTTCCCTGATCAAGAAGGAGTTTGGATCAGCCCTAGATTTGCAAGAAATGATGAGTAATCGGTACGCTCCTAGCCTGACTTGGACAATAGTAATGAAGTCTCTGGAGGTGCAGAGCTTGCAGAGCTTACAGAGCTTTTCCTCGCTTTCTTGAGGCAGGCATCGTAAAATTTCTACTCCTAATTTCAAAGTGACTTTTTTTACTTTTGTGAAAAAGTAGGAAGTCCGCGTTGGAGAAGCGATAAAAGAGTTAGTTACTTTGTGTCTTCCCATGGTTCACTGAGGATTGCATAAAACAGTCGTAGAACTAACAGGTTGGGGATGAGAAACAACAGAGGGAAAACCGATAGCATTTTTTTTCATATCCCCAAAATTACCCTCTGCCTCCCTTCCATCTCTCTTGTGTTACTTAGCGGAAACTAAAAAGTGGCATACATTTTTATAAATATAAGAGATGTCTATATAGGGTGCCTCCCCGCCTCTGCAGATGTCAGTTGTTTGTTTCTCAGTGGGAGATATCATGCTCTCCCCTCCTCCGTTTTCCCGTCCTTCCCTCCCCCACCACTAAGTGCTGAGTGCTCGTGTTCATTTGTTTTCTCCATTAAGGCTTATATTGCATCATCTTGTGTATCTACCAGACTGTTGCTTGAATTGAAAATTACCCTGCCACGATATTTGGAGAGTGTTGTTTCAACCAACGGAGTAGTTTGTTTTCTTAGTTGAATCTTGAAAGAGATTCCAAGTGAGACAGTTAGAAAAGGAGATAGTAGTCCGCGCTATTCTTTTAATTACGGTAGAATATGCTATCAAAAATTTCCTTACCTTTTTGTCACCTATCACTGTTGTTTTCTTTTCATTTCAGATATGATGACGGGCCTAAATTCAACACGTCTATCTAATAATATATTGTTTAAGTTAGCATTAATTGTATCGTTAATTTCTCAACAAGTGTATCTAGTCATTGGGGGAGATGTAGACGACGACAGCTTGGAGAGCGCACTGGAGGCCATTGAGAGGCGTCAACGAGATTTGCGAATCAGAGGTTAGCATCCACACATTTGTTTCACTGTCTTAAACGTAATATTTTCAAGTGTACTGCCCTGACTGAAAGTCAGTCTGAAAGTCGAATTAGTTGGTTTCACCTAGCAGTTACAGAAACAACTCATATTGTAGAAGGGTTTTTTAAACCTTTTACTGACAATTTATGAGACCATCTTGTTTTCCTTTGTTCAGAAAATTACGGTCAACCTGAGAACATAGGTTACGGATTCCAGAAGAACCTTGGTTTGTTTGAACCTGGACCGGCCAGGCACTTGGGTGCGAGCCGAGAACCTGATGACTTTGGCATTAACCGGGCTGACCTCTTCGCTGAAGGTTTGCCGGAAAAGCGGGGAAGTAGCAGTTTCCGTGAGCGCAGTGTGGCTTCCGATGACAATATGGAGTACCTGCAGGCCCTGCGCGGGCTTTGGGAACGTTACCAGCGCCAGCATGTACCTGCCCGAGCACTAGACCTCGAGGATCTGTCAGATGAAGAGGTGATTGCTTCTTTCCTTTTTTTGTTTTTTTAGATATAATCTCCAACAACTAAGTTTTCCATTATTTTTGTGTTGGCGTAGCACTTGTGAGATCCCGGGTTCGAGTCCTGTTGCCTGCAGAATTCGCGGTATAACACCAAGTACCTATAAAAAAAATATCATTATCAGATGTCGTTTTAATTATTCTTAACACTATTCATAACCCTATCTTTCTATCTTTCGTATTCTTGAACAGTTTATTTTGCAGATACCTAGAGCACTCTTTTTACCAAAGTGTTGCGACACAGGAATCATAATTTCGTCACTCTCTCTGTACTTAACTGACAGGTGGCTGAACTTCTCGAAGCATTGGAAGACACGGAAGATTCGCCAGTCCAGCCTCGTGGTCATCGCAACTATCGAGTATTCGATGCATACCAAGATGCAAAACGTGCTCCGGCGTTCGGGCAAGGATTGTATGGCAAACGGAACAGCCAGCGTTTGACACACGAGCAGCCGCCTGGTGACGCTTTTCTCTACTCCCTCAAATGGGTCAATCCCGCCATGAACCGCGAGGGGGTCGAGGGATTACGTGGGGTTGAACCGTGGGCCGATGACCGTGACAGTGACATTGCAGCCTTGCTCAACCAGCCCAGGTACATTTTTAGGGGGAAGAGAGAGTTTTAGGGATGGTTTCCTTTACTGAGGCTAATTTTAGGCTGTAAAATCCCAGTTTTTTTATCTACCTGTTCACAGGGGAGCCTGATCTACTTATTACTTTCTTTTGTGGTAACCGCCATAATTTTAATTAGGTGATATGTTTGTAGGTACTCGGAAGGTGAGACGTGGATGAGGGAGCCTGTTCCTGTGGAAGATTTGGACTATGGAAATGAACAGAGAGCACTCCGGCGATCATACAGACCACGTGACCGGAAGCGCGCTCCCGTCAAACGAAATGCTAGCCACGAGAAGAAGCAGTCCACTAACGAAGAGGTCAGTCAGTGTCTCTCTCCTCCGTTTTTCGTAGAAACAAGTCCTCTCGATGACTGTTGCGGTGGAAGTTTTGTAGCGCTAAGATAGTTTAAAATAACGGCTTCTACAGCATCTGACTTTCTCGCCCTTTCAGTTTTTTTACGTATTGTTCAGTCCGGCCGCCTAAAATCACAGTCATATTTTTTTAGGTGAAAGGTATTTTCGGCACGGACAAAAAGAAACCCACAGGAGAAGCCGTGAAAAAGCCCTTGGTGGAGAAAAAAGTGGTGCGTCGTGCTGAACCTAGCCGGCCTGGTGAAATCACGGAACTGTTTCAAGTCCAGAAGAAGAATATTGACTGGTCCAAACATTTTGGTGTCAACAAACGTATGTACGCCAACCCTTTTGACACACGAGTGTTTAATACGAAACGAAACCTAGCTGATAACCTGGACGCTGTTGAGAATCGCATCGGTGGCGTTGAGGACCGTATCCTGGAGGACGCTGTGAAGCTAACAGGGGCTCGGGGTGACGAGGGTCTAGATTCTATCCGAGAAGGTGTGCTTCGTCGCCTGGAGGCAGCTTACAGTCTGGAGAAGATGAGAGCTGCCCTCGAAGAGTTCAAGGACTCCGTCAGCCCTGTAGTTACCGAAAACCCGTCTTCATCAACTACAGGTTGAGTCATTTTCTTTAGTGAATCTCGATTCACCATTCAAAAAATGTTAATTAACAGCATGCCACCTTCAGTCCTAGTATTCTTTGAAGATTTATTAACGTGCGTAAGCTATTTTAACTGAAGTTGATTAGTTTATCTGTTAGTTTAATAGTTTACATTGTTTACCTTGTTAGATGTCCGTGTACCAAACCAACCGCATGGTAGATTTACTTACGAGAAGTAATGAGGGTGGAGGTGGCACACCCACTATAATTTGAAGGCAGCAAAAATAATAGTGATTTTTTTTTTCTCAGCGGGGAAAGGTCTGAACGAGTCAGGTTCGGAAGGTGACAAGGCGAAACGCGTGGCGGTTAAGAAAGAAGGAGTGGGTGAATTGGGTGATGCAGAATTCCTCAATTGGCAGCGCGCCTCCAGTGGCCCTGATATGAAAGATGGTGGTAAGAATCGTAGAAATTGCATAGAAGAAAAAATTACAAAGAGGTTCCACGGGATCCACGCTTTGCTTTTGGAAACTGCTGCCAATTTATTCTTTAATCTAAATGTATGAACATTCACACCGAAATACAGAATACAGAGTGATCACTTGGTCACGCCAGGTGATGTAGGAATCTAAATTTGTTCCAAAATTCAATTCCTTGACTTAGTCTTTAAACTTGTTTTTAACAGAATGTGCGTTGCTGGAGATCCTCGTAGACAACTGCATACGTATGGAGGAATCATTGGGCAAATTCGCTGACTTGCTGACTCCGGCGTGCACGCTTCACCAGATCTGCTACACCTGCGGCCCCGAGTTCGGTTTCTCACGTGAGGCGTCATGCGATCTCATGTTTCTCTCCGAGGCCCAGCATCTCTGTATGGTGAGACGTCATGCGATATTTGAAAGTGATTCCCGTCAAACTGACTTTTTTCGGCACGGTTAGAAGACACAAAATAGAGAGAACCTTAGTTACTTCATTTGTGTGCCTGTATGAACTATTTTTCTTAAATAAGTAAACTCGTACCGGATGAAAGAGTGTTCCCCTTAGCAGATAATTACCTAGACCCTAGATTCTTTCTAGAGGCTTCACATTCTCCTCATAGGATTCTTCCTGTGCTTTGAACATGGAATTGTTTTAGTATTAGTGGAGATAGATACCTGTTGTATTTTTAGAATAACGCTTTAATTGCATTTTGCTTTACTGTATGCAGGGTAAGCCTGAGTGTTTGAGCGGCGCTCGAGAGACCGTCCTCGCTCTTCGGGAGTCTCACGAACGCTCACAGCCCGCTGGGACGTGCCGCGCCAACCCCTGTGTCGCCGACCATTTCCTCACCAGTCCAAGTGGCGTCGTCTCTCTCAACATCGCCTAGGTGCTAGGTCCTTAAAATCCTCCCCTCTCAGTATCATATTCTGAATGTGGTCGGTTGTCCAACTGTTAATTGGATTCTGAAGTTACATCGGGACGACTGTCAAGAAGTTCTGATTGCATCATCGCCGTTCACTCTCAGCCTGAACTAGTAAACTTGTGTGGGACTCCTCAATTCAACATAACATATACTTATTCTCTTTTAGTGATGTATGTACCCTATCTACCTACCTATCTACCAACCATGCATCTGCATATTTATATATTTGTTGTTTGATCATAAATTTTATGCGTATATCTGTATGAAAGAGTACGAACATTTTGCACGGTGTTTTCGTCTAGTCGAAGTCAAATTTGAGGGTTGCAAGGCTGGTGCCCATTTGTTTGGCTGTGCTGTAAACGGCTGGTTGTAGCCTCTTGCCCCCACTTGAGTGTAGTGCAGAAATTGCCTAGTTTGTTTAGATACCTACCTACCAACCAACTCTCAAATTGCACTGCCCACTACTTAGGTGTGTAGGCATCGAGTTAATTGACCGTGATTGTGAAAAAAGACACCTGACTTCTCCGAATCATTGTATTTTTTGTGTGAAGTGCATAAATACAAAATTGTAAGAAAATACCAATGCCTCATTTTGTTAGGTTGCACTTCTTGAAATGATCTGCTAACGTAAATACCTACCTATACATTTATCAGTTATTTCGCCGAGTTTGGTACCTGCCTATGCATGTGCCAAGCGCCGAACGATCCTATATTGGGTATAGGATAGGTAGGTATACCTACCTACCTTAGTGGTCCATTCAATTCGATTTTGAGCTAAATGGTAGAAGGTAGTCAGGCCCGTATCCAGAAAGCGGTCATGGGGGGGGGGGGGGTTTAGCCTATATTTTTTTGCTTCACGTTGGCATTACCATGTTAATTTTCCGTTCATGGGGGGGGGGGGGGTTTAACAGCCTAACCCCCCCCCCCCCCCCCCCCCCCCGTGGATACGGCTATGAAGGTAGTAATGAAATGCGTTTAAGAAGTTTTTTATGAGGTGAATGAGGTAAGTACCTAGGTACTGGCTCTATCTAGCCCTGATGGGCGATGTTTTGACCAGTGACCTTTGCAGGACCGGGAGGATTTCAGTACATTTCGAACGTGACTTTGACTATTTACCCTTACCAGTACGTATGTTGTAAGAAAAGGGTAAAAATAAAAGGTGCAGTATCGACCGACGCGCGACGGTAACAAAGAGCAAGGTATTTAAATTTCCCTCCAATTTTCACTTCAAATTTAAGATCGGATATAAAGTACCAAGTTATTAATTATTGTTTTTAAAATAATAATTATTTTAAAATTTAATAATTTATCATACAATTTTATAAAAACTAAAAATGACAATGGAACTATTTTTCGTTGGGTGAATATGTATCTATATCCGGTGTAGGATGTAGGAATATCGTCGCCATTTCCTCCAAAAGAAACTGCTCGGAGGTGTATCGCTGGGCTGTGTCCTAATTTTGGGTCACACGGCCAAAAATTAGTGAAATAAAACTTTAAAATACCAAAAAAATATTAAAAAAACTCAAAAAATAACAAAAAAATTGTAAAACTTTAAAAAATAGTGCTTTGAGAGTGTTTATAATAGGGAAAGTGTGTAACCTCGCGCCAAGGCACACCATCTTGAGAATACCTCGTGGTTGACTGGTATGAATCCGGGAGGACCCAACTATCCAATGGCTTCTCTCTATGTTGGTGATCTCCACCCCGATGTCACGGAGGCTATGCTCTTCGAAAAGTTCTCAACGGCTGGCCCTGTCCTCTCCATCAGAGTCTGCAGAGACATGATCACCCGGCGATCTCTGGGTTACGCCTATGTCAACTTCCAGCAGCCTGCTGATGGTAATTTTTCCGTTTCTTGATCTATAGGTTTCCAACGTTGAGTCTATGAACCTGAAACAAGCCGTTTTGCCGCTTTCCAAGCAACGCCTATGTCAGCTTCCTCGTGGCTCCCGATGAGTTTTGTCTTTTGTGCCCCTAGTGTAATGTGACTAGATCAGCTGATAGAACCCCATCCTGTCGTTATTTTTGTTTAAATTTGTATTAGGGTATTCCACCTTAAATCCAGGAATGCAGGCTCTACTTTTCTCTCGGTTACAGTGCTAATTTTTATGTACCTTACCTAATGTGTCTTGACTTGTAGCTTTGGTTGTGAGGTAAAGTTTAAGGTGTGGCGTGTTGTAGGGTAATTCAACCCTGAATCCAGTTCTTAGCTATCATTCTTCGGGCTAAGTACGTCTATTTAAATGTCCAGGAGTCTTCCGATAAAATTTTCATTTGACCTTTCACTAAAAAGTGATGTTGAAATAAACGCATAGCTAGTTAGTTTTTGGTTGTAATAGGTAATATGGTCTCTGTGTTATTTTAACCTTGAGTCCAGGCTCTATTGTCCGAAGAGCGTCCTTGCCCCAATAAAGAATGACGTGTGTAGTCGACTGCTCGTGCTCTGGCTGCTCTGTCAAACAACTTTTATTGCCACCAATATCGAGGTCAGCCAGTCGTTAGTTAGGTAGGTACAGGTAGCGTGGAATGTGGCGCAAGGCGCAATGTGGCATAACATGAAATCAACGACTGCTCCAACCTGCTCCTTTCTCTTTCCCTTTCCTTACTGTTAGCGGATCTGGTAACTAATGCATCATCCAGAATCCAGACGTTACAGCCCATAATTCACCCCCTTGTTTATTAATGTCTATAGGAATTTTGTATTTTATACGTTTGGCCAACCTTAACCCGCCAAAAAAAACGTGGTATACCGAACTGTGGCTTTCTAGTAAAATTAATAAAAACGGAAGAATTTATTAATACTGTGATGATGCTTCCGAACAAATAGGGGGGGGGGGGGGGGGGGGTTAGGAATTTTTAAAAGTGTTTGGTAATCGCCGTAGGTATGTTTCTCTTTACCAAATTCTGTACTGAATCAGTATAGGATTAGCATTAGCTAGGCCCATAGCGCTAACCTATCCGTGCATGCAATCAGTATTTTTTCAGTATTTCAGTATTTTTTATAATATTTACAATAAATCGTAAAGGTGCTGGTGAAAAAGTTAAGAAGTTGGCTTTTGCCCAACCCTGTAACACGTGGACCCTGTTGATTTAAATGTATCGTAGGTGACTAGATAAGTAGATAGAGGCTAGCCTTTTTACTGATTTAGCAATTCCCAATAGGCAGAAAGAGGCTAGCATTTTCTCTGATTCAACGATTCCCATGCATGGCTGAGGGCCAAGTTTCAAAATGTTGTCATCTTTTGATCAGCGTAGATATGGAAAAGCATGCTCGACTTACCCACTGGCTCTTGCAGAGCCTTGGCATCCTCCACCACTCTCGTTTTTTACGCACTGATCTTAGATTATTTTTCTTTGCAGCTGAACGTGCTTTGGACACGATGAACTTCGACCCATTGAAGGGGAAGCCCATCCGCATCATGTGGTCCCAGCGCGACCCCAGTCTGCGCAAGTCGGGCGTGGGTAATGTGTTCATTAAGAACTTGGACAAGAGCATTGACAACAAGGCAATGTACGACACCTTCTCTGCTTTCGGAAACATTCTTTCCTGTAAAGTTGCCCAGGATGAAACTGGTGCTTCCAAGGGCTACGGCTTCGTTCACTTTGAGACCGAAGAAGCTGCCAACAAGTCTATTGACAAAGTCAATGGAATGTTACTTAACGGCAAAAAGGTGAGCGCCAGTTTTTTTTTTTAATTTTTACACGATTGTCGCAACCTACCCTACCCATAATTTTTGTGTATTTAGTCCAAATAAGGTCACTATATAAAAGTTGATGGCTGATGGTACTGAAGTTAATTTACTTCTGTTTAGGTGTTCGTAGGCAAGTTCATTCCCCGCAAGGACCGCGAGAAAGAGCTCGGGGAGAAGGCAAAGCGCTTCACCAATGTGTATGTCAAGAACTTCGGCGAAGAGTTTTCTGACGAGTCGCTGCAGGAAATGTTCGAGAAGTACGGCCGCATCACCAGCCACAGGGTACGAGTTCATGCCCTCGTTCTAGTTACTTCTTTGCTCCCCAGAAACTTAACCAGAGTGTTGCGTTTCTGCTCCTTTGGATATACGTCTGGGGAAAAATAATAGCTCACCGACAGGGTCCAGTTCTCTATGAACTACTCCCTTCTCATGAAGCTTACAGCCTGTCTCCCAGGCATCTTCTTAAGATCTTGATTACAAATGTATCTTTTTAACATCAGAATCTTATAACATTTTTTATAATGCCACATATTCCCAGAATAATAATAAACATCCAGCAGTTTCCTAGGGAAAGTGTCTGCTACAATCACTGTGGTGCCATTTTGGCTACTTTCATTACCCTTAGTTTATTATGCGAATATATATTTTATCAGGTGATGAGCAAGGACGATGGAAAGAGCCGAGGCTTCGGGTTCGTAGCTTTCGAAGACCCTGAGGCTGCAGAGCGCGCGGTGGAGGACTTAGCTGGCAAGGAGCTTGTGGAAGGCAAAGTAAGTTGTATTTTTCTTAAATACCTGCTGTCGTATATTGTGGATACCTTAAAGTGGTTTAAGATTAGGTCTAGGACTCAGGGTGCCATGCTGACGGGATGCACACCTTCATTCAACATCCTCGATAAGCGTGACTGCTAAGTTTCTAAGTACTTTGAAGTATTGGTGTACATATTTGCAAAGTTTAACACCAGAAACTACATGGTAGGGAATGCCTTTCACAGTGCTGTTTTTTTTACTTACACTTATCTCTAGGAACTGCTCTGAATGTAACGTCTTTTTCCTGGCAGAAATAAAAAACAGCATTGTATCTTCAGTTCTAAATATCAACAAGAAACTGTTTTCTAATGTTGAAACAATACGTGCATATTTTTTGAAAACCCTATTTTTTTTAATCCTCTTATCCGTTCTTCAAAATGGAAACTAATGGAATTGTGTGTGTGTAGCCGTTGTACGTGGGGCGTGCGCAGAAGAAGGCGGAGCGTCAGCAGGAACTCAAGCGCAAATTCGAGCAGCTGAAGATGGAGCGGCTGAACCGCTTCCAGGGTGTTAATCTCTACGTCAAAAATATCGATGACAACATAGATGACGAGCGTCTGCGCAAGGAGTTCACTCCCTTCGGCACCATTACCAGTGCGAAGGTAATCTCAATCTTTATCTATTCTTTTCTGTCGTTGTGAAAATGAGTGTCCTCGATACTTGAACAACCTAAGATACAGTTTAGCTTAAGATTGGTACTCTTATATGGGAAGTAGCTGTAAGTACTTGACATTGATAGTGGCAGGAAACTGACGACAAAATGGTAGTGGATGGTTTCTCCTTGTAATTGAACCTGTCTCTATCAGCCCACTCTACCCACAGTACCTGTCATCCTCAGATGTTGGCTGCTGTTTTCGTTAGGAACATCTTCGCAGTATATTTCTACAGTTTGAAGCTGCCCAGGAAAATTATCTTATTGGAAAGTCCAAAAGTTCGATGAAAATAATTAAATTAACTGGTGGTTTGTCTAGGTGATGCTTGAGGAAGGACGCTCTAAGGGCTTCGGATTCGTGTGCTTCTCAAGCCCCGAAGAGGCGACCAAGGCCGTGACGGAGATGAACGGCCGTATCGTGGGGACCAAGCCTCTCTACGTAGCTCTGGCCCAGCGTAAGGAGGACCGCAAGGCTCACCTTGCGTCCCAGTACATTCAGCGCGTTACCAGCATGCGCATGCAGCAGATGGGACAGCCTATCTACCAGCCAGCCAGTACGTTGCCTTTCTGTTTGTCAGTGGAGGGTAGGGCTTCAGTAGGGTCAGTTTCACAATCTCCACTTAACTTCACTAGAGGTCGAGTGATTTTTGACAATTCGCGTGGAGAAATTGAGAAACTTAAATTGCATTGTTGCAGAGCCATAAAATTAAGGAATTTAAAACTTCATGTTGAGATAACACACTGAAGGCGGTAGACTTGCACAATCTGTTGAACAAATGGAGAATAGGAAACCTGTCTTATGACAAAGCAACTCAAATGTTTTTGGATAAAGTCATTGTCGCTTGATTGTTTAGGCGGTGGTGGTTACTTTGTACCAACCATCCCCCAGCCGACTCAGCGTTTCTACGGACCCGCTCAGATGGCACAGATCCGGTCGACCCCACGCTGGGCAGCACAGCCGGGTCCCCGCCCCGGCCAGGGCCAGCCTCAGACGGGCTTCCCAGGAATGCAGGGAGCGTACCGCCCCGCCCCGCGTGCTGCCACCGCTCAGCCCGCCATGCGTAGCGCTCTCGCCGCGAGGCCCATCACCGGGCAGGCGCCACTTCCCGCCCAGATCCCCGCGCCGCGTGCTCAGATCCCGCCTGCCGTGTCCGTCAACCCCGCCCAGCGTTCCAACTACAAGTACACCGCGAACATGCGCAATCCACCACAGGCCATGGGGCAGCATATTGTTCAGCAACCGGTCCAGCAAGTAAGTAATCCTGGGTGCTAGGCGTCAATCGCAGAGATAGGGAAGCTACTCTTTTTTGTTCTTCTCACTACCAAAGCAGAAATTGAAGATTTGCTATTTGTTTATTTTTATTTCCATCAGAGATCTTTATACCGACCTTACCACAGCTGGTTGTGACACCCTTTAAATTATCGTCAAACACAGCGTGTCACTTTCGCAGACTTTCGCAAGAAGGGTAATTTCCCGATCTCTGCCTTACGTACTTACCATGAAGAGAACGCTATGTCGACCGAAAACCAGGCTAAATGATGAGCTGTTGTAACTGCTGTTTGAATTATGTGATATTACTCGATTGGTCTTTCTGAAGCCTGGTATGTAGCTAGCGAGGTGCGTGAAAGACTAAAACAGTACTAGGGTTTAAACGGCGAGATTGGTTGTTTTTGCAGGCTGTGCTGGTGCAGGGGCAGGAGCCTCTGACCGCTACCATGTTAGCGGACGCTTCGAAGCACGAGCAGAAGCAGATGCTCGGCGAGCGGCTGTTCCCGCTCATTCAGCGCATGTACCCCGAGCTCGCTGGCAAGATCACTGGCATGCTGTTGGAAATAGACAACTCCGAGTTGCTGCACATGCTTGAGCACCACGAGAGTCTCAAGGCTAAGGTACCTACGCTCAGTCGTCTTTCTCTCTTAAGAACCACGTCCATCTAGCCTCGTCGCGCCGCCGTTTAAGCTTGTCCTGCTCCATATTATCAAAAACTGCAGTGCGGCACGGCTGCACGGGCGGAGTCCTTGACAGGAGTCAGTGTTAACCCCCATAATGGAAATTAATTTTTCGCGTATTCCTTAATCGTATGAACTTGTCTTTAACTTTGAATCAGCATTTGCAACGGCGGGATGAGTAAGTGTGAGTACTTCCTAGTTGGAAATCAATACTGAAAATTACTCAACATGCCCCTGATTTCCCAGCACCTGTATCCTATCCTATAAAATATGAGCGTAAAATTGGACTCTCAGAAAAGATTTTTTGTGAGTCTGAGAGCAATTTTCATTCTTTTACCTTTGACTGATTGCAGGTGGAGGAAGCCGTGGCCGTACTGCAAGCCCATCAAGCCAAGAACGCGGCTTCCGTCAACAAGGAGTAGGAGGAAGACTCGGCTGGATCAAACAACAACGCGGTCGGTCAACAAGGAAAAACACTCGACTGGATGAAAAAAAAAATCCCCCAAAAAAATTGAAAAGGAACTAAAAGCATATAAAAATGTCAAAAGAACGACAAAAAATTTACAAAAAGCAACTAAAAAAATTGAAAAACTTATAATCGAAAAACATAAGAATGGGCTAAGTTTGCGTTCGTTGCGAAAAAATTAGTAACCAACCTATAGCTTGTGCTATTTGCGAATGAACAGTTAGCAAATAGCATTTTGCAGCGAACTCATGCTTCACGTTCGCCACCATTTACCAGCTACAGCCCTGCAGACTTCATATGCCGGTGAGGGCTCAAGACTCAGCGGAGCTATTGGCTTCGAGGCTATTTGCATTTCCTTGTTTCCACTTGAGGTCCCTTATATCGCGAAGCGCTCCTTTGGGGTATTCATTCCAAATTATTGTAGCTGACTCCAAATTTCACTCAGTCGGGGTAATATAACCTATTTACAAAGGAACACTTCCTGATATTGGGAGCAACCTGTGGGAAAACTATTTTGTTTCATTACTACTTTAATTTTCATCTAGCGTTTTATTTCATTATGTTACTATCAAAATATAACTAAAAAATAGGTGTGGCAATGGGCCTTCTTCCTCATTCCCCTTAGTTCCTCTATCCCGAAGGTACAGAAAACAAAGAATGGTTACAGTCGCAGCTAGACTCAATCCATATCGGTAAGAAAAAATTAATTTAGCCAGACTGGGGCGAACTACGGATTAGAGGGGCCCAGAGTAAAAACTATACCATAGCGAGATCTACAACTACATTACTTCACTGCAGTTCAAATACAAGAGAGTAGCATTAATTCGCCAAATTACGAAGCTGATCGCACTCAAACAGTTAGCGGACCAACTTCGTTATTCTCAGAGGAATTCGTCGAACGTAATTCAGACGTAAAGCATCCCCTGGACTCTTTTTACGTTTCATCCCCGCATACAACAACTCAGCCGTAAAAAAAATTAAACAAACCATTGTCATAACCAGAAACAAGTAGAAAGGTCCCTCAACGTTCTCAACCCCGAAAGGTTTCAATTGATTGCGCTGCAGAACGCGTGGTTGTTTGGTTAGTTCGTGAGCGTACTGACCAGGTAAGCCTGCTTCAATGAGCTGTTGAGTATAGCGATACAGCGCTGGCTGAAGGGGGTGGCCTTTAGACAAGAAGAATGACATTGGGATGGTGGTAATCGCTTCTGAAAGAATAAGTACTCGAGGGTAACCAGACTCATCATGAAAGTTGTCCTCCCGCAGCCTTGCCTTGTATGCGATTGTAGGTCCCAAAATAGCGTTTCTCATACCAGGAATGAAATTCGGATGGCTCGTGTAGATGATTCTGCCGGGCTTGCGCAGAGTGGCAATGTGTGGGAGATATGACAACGAGGCAATAAGAATTTGAAGGGATCCGATAACTTCAACTTTTAAGCTCGACTCTGCTAAATCCTTCAGTGTCTTCATTGGCTTCTCACGAGGATCGCTGGACAGAAACACTAGGAGCGAGGATTGATAAGCAGTAGTGATATGCATGCTGTATATATAGGCTGCAACTACGAACATGAGCAGAGATTTGGAGCTGGGCAGGCGAGTGGGCAGAGAGAGGGCGATGGCCACTGTGTGCAAGAAGTTGGACTGTAACCGACCATCCTCCAGGTAGGGTATAAGGGCTGTGGTGAAGAATATGATGGCGCATGCGCCAAGAACGTAACCCCAAGCAACAGGAGAAAATGCACGGTAAATAGCCGTGGCGCGAGGCGCTGCCCGCGGCCCAGGCACGAACCATGATAATTCATCTGTCATGTGCGAGGGCAAAACTTCAGTATAGGTATACAAATCGATCGTTATTCCTATGCTTCCAAAGAGTACGTCAACTTGATTCTCCCATAGCAACTTCAGACCATTTACAGGTTCCCTCTTATCACTGAATGGAATCCACACATAGCAATTAGGTGGGAGGCGAGTATACGTTGCGCTCGCGCCAATTTTGAAAACAAGGTCGTGAAATAGCCGAGGTTCAATACCGACGAAATCATTCACAACCGTTATTGGCGGCAATGGCGACGTGACGGCTACAATATGACAGTTATGGAGGTTCTTACCTATTTTCTTTGGGTAGAGTGATGACGCGTTAAGTTGGACGATTGTGGAAACATTGGAGCACTCTGTCGGCTGGTAGGGAAACCAGGTGAAGAACTCGGGTGTGTCGGCGAGCACCATAGCCACCACGTCCACAGCTCGCGTCCATCGCCACAGAGAGCTAAGCCACGCCCGCACGTCGGCGCCCTCCTCCAGTACCAGAAGGACGCGGCTTCGCGCGGACCACAGTCTCCACAGGCGTAGGCTAGGCACCAGAGGTTCTGGGTTGGAAGCCAACAGCACGATACTCTGTGGAGTGTACTGGTTGAGAGAGTCTGGGTGATTGGGCGCCTCAGCAACAATGACAGACCGAGAGGCAGTCAGACTACGGATAACGATGTCTGCGGCGGCACTCCCGTCAAAGTACACCAAGGTAGGACCCTGAGGGGATAATATGTATAAGTCAGTGGGCCCTGAGGGGATAATATGTATAAGTCAGTGGACCCTGAGGGGATAATATGTAGAAGTCAGTGGGTTTAATGTTCAACACACATCCTAGATATTTAAGTTTTTTCCAACCATCTCTTGAGGGTAACGTTAGAACGTTTAAATGTTATGAAATATAATAATATGTCGCTTGAAACTCATATTTATTTCTGTTTTTTCACGTCAGAAATTTACTGGCTATTTTGTGTTTTGACGTTAAATTAATTTTAGGAAAAATTTCTTCTTGACAAAAACATGACAAAAATCACTCGACCGTAAAATCACAACACGATTGTGTGTGTGGTCGCTCTCATTTTGAACTACTGACCTCTAAGGTCTCAAAGAATAGAACGAAACGCTAAAATACCAAACAAAAGACCAGCAACCCTACTGATATGAGTTCACAATTTACTGCGTCTCTTTATCTTCAATGCGGAAGAAGACGAATAATACCTGTAAGTAGTCACTGGTTGCTTGCAATCCAAGCCTGAGGACGGTTTCATTCACGACTGCTAGTTGAAGTTGGAGCAGAATGGCCAACATGACGTCACTTAAAATAAGCACCGAGCAGTCAGGAATAAGCAAAAAATGATGAAACCTATCTTTGCTGAAATTTCCATCTGAGTTAGCTTCCAAACAAACCATTTATAATTTTTCTTTGGGGTTGAGGACCGAGGGTTGCATTCCCTTATACAATACCAATAGACAATGACTACGTAAAATATTTTAAGGTATGTATTACATGTTGTGTATAAAAGAAATCACTCATTATTTAACTCTTAGGAACGGCCTGTTCTAAGAAAATGAAAATCCATTTGTTTTAATAGAAAATATACGAGCGGGAACAACAGAAGCAATCCAATCAGATCTCACATACCTGAAGTCCTTTAGACGTCGTCTCAAAATACCTGATGTGTGTAATGGTTAGATACTCGGTTAAGAGTGACCATTTCATCTGGCTTATGGTATTCTGGTAATCACGAGGCGATTTGCTACCCGCAGCTTATCTACCTTATCCATCAGGATATCAGCATTTCATTTGTCCAAGCTTTCCCTTAATGTATCGCCATCACTAGATTCAACAGAGGTCGATCCTGCTGTTTTAACCTTTGGTTTTTTTGGTAAAAGCACCTGAAACTTGATTTCACCATTCTTGCATACTTTTTGAACTATTCGCCCAGTGCCGTTGACGCTTTCAGATATCATGCCGAAAACTTCTTCCTGGAACAAATAATATTACTTATTAGCATTAATGGCGTAGGATTGGTAAACTGCGACAGCACAGAGAGTCAAGTTTCTAGCATGACGGCGCTCATTGGCGGCGGAAGGGGGGGTGCAATGCACCCCTCAGGAGTTGACTGTGCCCCCCCCCCCCAGAAAGTTGAAAAAAAGTAATCATAAAAAACCTCATTATAACGATAGGTATAGGAGTAAATTTACCGTAAGACGATAGACGAAAAATATTCAGCACTCTCCCGAAAAAATCTAAACACATGCACCCTCCAGGAAAGTGATCTTCCGCCGCCAGTGACGGCGCTAGTAGGCTGAGTCCGCAGCTCTATACCCGTTCGCCTAACGCCAAGATAACGACGAGATAAACAACCAAAGTGGGTAGGTTTAGCAATAGGAGCTTAAAGTGAATTTAACGGCCAAATATCCAGAACTGACCTGACTCCAATCATCTGCTAATCACGTGCACTAAAATGCTTGTGTTAAATCGGCGCTATGTTTGAAGAATTTCTGTCCACCTTCTTTGGTCAACCATCAAGCCCAATCTACAGAGTCAATTTTGTTACAATTTCGCAAGCAGACTTGAAGGACCATATATCAAGGGAAAATTGCGAAATGAAACCCAGCCCGAAATCTCCCCACGATTATGATTGTGAGGTAACCAAAACCATTTCATTGAATTTTTCCTTACTTTTTGTTCTTAGTGTGGATTTCACAACTTCTTAAAGTAGGTACACTAAGTATACTATAGTGCGATTGCACTTGCTAAACAGCTAAACATAAAATAAGATAAATCTGTTGGACAGGAGACACTATAGTATACTAAAGAGAAGTGGTGAAATCGACCCTTAAAAGAACTGGCAAAAGATTTACTTCCAAAGTTTTTCTTCCAGTAAGGAAGAAGGAAATTTTTCGACAAGCTGATCGAACACAAAATTACAACATAAATAAGTAGTTCCTGACGTTAAAAAGACTACTTCAGAACAAATGAATATCCAACAGTTTCCTTAGAAAATGAACATTAGAAAACGACAGCATTAACAGCATTGGCAGTGATAAATAAATAACCATATTCGAAGAAATGTCAAATAAGAAAAAGTGAATGCAGACTTACCGCTGGAGACTGATTTTCAGCATCTCCGGAAATAATTACTTTGACGGAATGTTCCTTCTCAAGCCATTTCAAGATATGCTTTATTTTTGATTGCAGGTCATGTTCCGTAATTCTTGCGTTCATATTTAAAATTTTTTCGTCTTTTGCTCCTCCTCCTTTATGTTTTTTCTCCTTTTTCGTCTCTTCCAAGAATTCGGCACCTGAAGTCAATATTAGCCAAAAAGTCAATATAGCCGTTCTACCAGGGTTTCTGGTTTGGTACGGTTGTAGGTAGGGGAGAAAGTAAATAGTCAATCAGATAAAAGTAAATAGATAACTGCAGATAATGAATGATAGGTACCTACTTGTCAATAATTTGTAAACTGGACGACTGGTTTTCGGATCTCGTTCCACGGTTTTAAATAATTTTAAATTCCGTCTCCTAGCTATTTTGTTTGCTTCGTCTAAGGACAAAACCTGAATGCTTTCATCGGGTCCCAGAAGCGTAACTCGTTCTTCGTAAAGTCTCTTCTTTACTTCGACTACGCCTTCATCCGTGACCACCTTGGTTATTTTGAAACCAGGTTTTTCGTACTTCTTTTCTGAACAGCACGAAGAGGCAGTAAACTGGAAATAAAATAGGACTGATTAGCGTGCTAAAAACTTAACTATATATAAACTCTCTGGTGGGCCGAAAGTAGGCATCAAGACAGCAGGCTAGAAGAGTCCAGCGCAGCGGCTGGAATCACAGAGGCAACCACATAGAGAGGGAGACAGTTCCTAGCCAGCCAGCCAACAGCCACCGGGTCTTCGCTGTGTGCTGGGTGGTATGTGGGTCCAGCGTCTTTTACACTTATCTTAAAGTACCTATACCAACTACAGTGTCTCCTAACGAACAGATTTATCTTATTGTATGTTTAGCTTATGGCAAGGATCCTATAAACCTTGCGATAGCACTTGTCATAAGCTAAAATGCACTCCTAGCCTAGTTTATCGCATCGTTGCCCCCTTTCTTTGTTGGTACCATGCGCTAGAAAGAAATACCTACTCTCTAAAATCTTAGCATGAAAAACTAAATTAAAGTTGTCTTCGATAAAATCATTCGAAGCACACAAATGGATTTGGTACTGAAGGTGGTGGTCAATTGTTTCAAGGAAACTTTGACTATGGACGTGTCATTCGTTAGCCTTATTTCTGAATGGTTTGACTTTAAAGCAGGGGTTCACTAGCATTTCCGTTCTTAAAGGTGGCCATCTAGCCCTCTCGTGAATGGCCACCTTTACGGAAAAATTTCAGCGGAGATTTCCAAGAGAGGGTTTTCACCTTTCTCTGAAATCATTCTTTTGGTTTTTTTTAGGGCGTAAATTTAAACTTCCTTTAAAAGTACCTGAGTAGGTAGAGATGTTAGACCGGCGCACACAAATTTTTATCAAAACCGGGACTTTTTCTCGACAGAGGGACCCCAGCTTCAGAATTTCGAAGTACCTATAATGCGCGAAAAAAATATTATCTCGTCATTTCAGCAAGCGAAAAAGAGGGATCTGAGTGAGAAACACGAATTTTGCAAGAGAGCAACCAACCGAGTGCCCTCCCGGTCGGCGGGCGGCCGATAGACTGAGGGTAGTGAGGGTCTGGCATGGATCTGGCGCGCGCAGCGGTAAAACTGTTCGCAACGGCGCGAAGTCCCTACCCTCATACTCCGCGCGCCCTTTTATTTTGCATCTGTCTGCCAACCAACTGACTTGGGGTGGGTTCAACGACAAAACCTAGTTATATTTAATTGCAGGTTAATGCGATCAGCGTCAGACTTGACATACTGAGTAGATAGGTACCTACCTACCCTTACTTGAGGTCCTGAAGATTGAAGAATCCATCCTTGGTTAATAGGTATATGGGAAGGCCCATTCATTAGTCCCAAAAATAAATTCTAGAGAAATGAATGTCACTAGGTTAAGTAGGTACTTATATGGTAGGTATATAAAGCAAAAAAAAACTGGAGGGAAATTTTTTTGTACTTTACAGGCCACCCTATACGCCGATCTACCTGTACAGTGCTACCTACTACCGCCTGAACATGAAAGGAAAACTAACTTACAAAGTAAGCTTCGTGCATAGGGAATTTTAGAACTGTTTTCTTAGGATTAAGAAGCACATCGCAATTAGAAAACGACACAATTTTTGATTTTGGAAGCACATTTGGCAAAGTGAACTGCAAAACTTTCCAGTTAAAACGCGATGATATGAGAGCCATGTTGTTTCAAAATCGACTGCTGCCACGCTGTCGTGGTTTTAGAAAAAAAAGGTATACAAACAAAATGTCGGCTCCATGTTAGCTGCTTCGTTGCGTTCAAGTTAAAATTTTAAAATAATTTTTGGAAATATAAGTGCAAGTACATTGTTGCAATGGCAGGCCCAAAAAAGGCAAAAAGCGATCGCAGTGAGAAGAAAACTAAAAGAAAAAGGAAGGAAAACGAAGATGAGTATGTTCCAGAAGAGTTTGCCGATGTGCCTGAAGAAGAAGGTACAGTACTCACCTTCCCTACTCAGATAGATGACTTTTACAAACAGGTCATTTGGATCTTCGTCCGAACTAAGAGTCAGTCCCGCAAGCGTAGCGATGTGTGTAGGTACAAATGATCGGTTGTGGTAAGCATGAAATGAAGACCAGCCTTAACCTGTTGCAGGTGTCCCAGGAGCAGCAACGAAGGACGTAGAAAAGGAAGTTCAGGTTCAAGAAGATGAATTTGGAGCGAAAGACTACCGTTCTCAGATGGTTCTTAAGCCTGACCACCCCTCGAGGCCGTTATGGGTCGCTCCTAACGGACATATTTTTCTGGAAAGTTTCTCTCCTGTCTATAAGCATGCACATGACTTTCTCATTGCAATTTCGGAACCCGTATGCCGACCTGAACATATTCATGAGTACAAGGTAAGCCAAGTGTCTTTTTTCTTCATCCTTCAAAATTTTTCTCAGAAAATCTCTTGTATGTTAGATATGTAGGTTAGGTAGGTATATCCCAACTTAGTATACTTGTTTCCGATCTAAAAAAAATTCTCTCGCATTTCAGACGATCATCATCCAAAAGTTCCGTAGGAAAGATCTCAGAAAAACCCCATTTTATTTTAAGATTAATACTGTATCGTCTGTTTCTTGTTTTGTGATAGCTGACAGCGTACTCCCTTTATGCCGCTGTGTCAGTTGGACTGCAGACACATGACATCATCGAATATTTGACGCGGTTGAGCAAATGTTCAATTCCTGATGGCATCCGTCAGTTCATTCAGCTTTGTACTCTGTCATATGGAAAGGTTAAATTGGTACTGAAACACAATAGATACTTCGTGGAAAGCCCTTTTCCGGAAGTACTGCAACGTCTGCTGAAGGACCCCGTCATCCAGGAGTGTCGACTCAAGCGTGACGCTGAAGCTGACGCTTCTCAAGAAGGATTCATTCCAGGGACTGTTGACAAGAAAGGTGTGACGACATTTGGTGCGGCGGTCACGGTCGTCAAGCCAGTAAGTTCTTCAAGTGTCAGACTAAGTGTCCCTCCATCCTCGGTTAACAGTTAGACCCCGGTTAAATTCCAATTAATTCATGTTAAAACCAAATTTAACCGAGGTTTAACTGTTAACCGGGCACGGTGGGACGCAGCCTAAAAACATTGTGGGGGAGTGTAATATTGTGTAATCAATAGAAAACAGTATTTTATTCTCGTTCCACTTATTGCTGAATTACTTTTCAAAACACACAACTTGTCTTGAATTCTTGCTAATATAAAAAATATACTATTACTACTACTTCCTGACTTTTCCTCCATCTTTCACCACTTCTTTTATTTTTATTATTTAACTTTTCTACGCTTTCAGCAAGAAGGAAAGCCCGAAGAAGGAAAAGAAGAAGTGCAAGAAGTTCCTGAAGACATAACCAGCTTCTACGATAAAATCGATAAAGAGGAAGAAGACGAGGAGGAGACGACATCTAAGACAGTTTCGTTTGAGGTGGCACAGGAGAAGATAGAAGTGATTCAGAAGCGGTGCATCGAGCTAGAGCATCCTCTACTCGCCGAGTACGACTTTCGGAATGACACTGTCAACCCGGACATCAACGTTGACCTCAAGCCCTCGGCCGTGCTCAGGCCTTACCAAGAGAAAAGCCTTCGCAAAATGTTTGGCAATGGACGTGCACGCTCTGGTTTGTATTATTTTCTTCGTTTTCTAATTTATAAAAACAATGTGTAGGTTTTTTTGTAATTTCGATCAAACTTATGTGTACTTATGTATAAAAAATATGCTATGGGTGGTTTCCGATAAGGACTATCGATGGGGTCCCACTATGGATTTTGGTTTGACTCGAAAGGGCAAATTTTTGCGTTTCTAGGTGTGATCGTCTTGCCATGTGGGGCAGGGAAAAGTCTTGTAGGGGTGACTGCTTGCTGTACCGTCCGCAAACGCGCCCTCGTGCTATGCAATTCTGGTGTATCAGTGGAACAGTGGAAGCAGCAGTTCAAGATGTGGTCCACAGCAGATGATAGCATGATCTGCCGCTTCACGTCTGAGGCGAAGGACAAGCCGATGGGCTGCGCCGTTTTGATCACGACCTATTCCATGATCACTCATACACAGAAAAGATCATGGGAAGCACAGGAGACGATGAAGTGGCTTCAGAATCAGGAGTGGGGAATTATGGTTCTGGATGAGGTAATCCCAATACAGTTGACGATGTACTTTTTCTCTGATTCGCTACAAATAGCTCTGGCGAACAAGAAATTTGTTAATGTAAGATGTAAAATTTTGCGCTATTGTCCTATGATATTGTTGTTCCGTAGGTGCATACAATCCCGGCGAAAATGTTCCGTCGGGTGTTGACACTTGTGCAGTCACACTGCAAGCTTGGCCTAACCGCGACACTCTTGCGAGAAGACGACAAAATTGCAGATCTTAACTTCTTGATTGGACCGAAGCTTTACGAGGCCAACTGGTTAGAGCTGCAAAAACGTGGATTCATTGCCCGAGTTCAGTGCGCTGAGGTCTGGTGCCCGATGACGCCTGAGTTCTACCGTGAATATCTGGTCTGTCGCACTAGCAAGAAATTGGTTAGTCTTCAACCATACTCAGTATCATTACGTTCACTACAAGTAAATAAACAAACCTACTGATAGAAAAATTTTGGGGAAGTAGAAAACTAGCAAATCCATCCATCATGGTGTCATTGTTCCGACTCAGGGTAAAATTGTTCAACTTCTTCTGCATAATTTTGCTGTTTCAGCTACTGTATGTGATGAACCCGAGCAAGTTCCGTGCGTGTCAGTACCTCATCAGGTATCACGAGCGCCGTGGTGACAAGACTATCGTCTTCTCCGATAATGTGTTTGCGCTGAGGCACTACGCCATCAAGATGAATAAGCCCTTCATTTATGGACCCACTTCCCAAGTCGAGAGAATTCAAATCTTACAAAACTTCAAAATCAACCCAAAAATCAACACCATTTTCGTCAGTAAGGTGAGCAAAGTAACTGACCAAAAGAGGTTATTTTTCTTGGTTTTTGGAGAGCTTTAATACAGTGAAACGTCAGTATGGATGATTTGAGTGGGAAACGTGTTTTTAATTTACAAGTGGAATGTATATCTCATCCTTCAGTTCTTCTCTTAATCGTATGAAAATGCTTAAAATGGGTTTTTGATCCAATAAGGTTGCTGACACGAGCTTTGATCTCCCCGACGCTAACGTCTTAATCCAAATATCTTCCCATGGCGGGTCCCGTCGTCAGGAGGCCCAGCGACTGGGGCGCATTCTTCGCGCCAAAAAAGGGGCGATAGCAGAGGAATACAATGCTTTCTTCTACACTTTAGTGTCTCAGGACACGATGGAGATGAGCTATTCACGAAAACGTCAGCGCTTCCTTGTTAACCAAGGTATGGATATAAGTTGTTACTTGGTATCATCCTGAAGTAGGGACATTTCACGTCATGACAAATCCTGTCATGGGTATATCTTTTTAACATCAGAAACTAGTTTAATTTTCTGGGTTGAATCAAGTTAGTTGTATTTAAAAAATAAAAAATAAATCACTAGGTAGACTTCCTTGTGTGGGAGTCCACTAACCAACTAACAACCAAGTTTGATTTTAGGTTACAGTTACAAGGTGATAACTCAGCTGGCCGGGCTGGAGGAGGACACTGAACTCTTTTACCGTTCTCGCGATGAGCAGGGTCAGCTGCTACAGCAGGTTAGTACTCGCGATGAGCAGGGTCAGCTGCTACAGCAGGTTAGTACTCGCGATGAGCAGGGTTAGCTGCTACAGCAGGTTAGTACTCGCGATGAGCAGGGTCAGCTGCTACAGCAGGTTAGTACTCGCGATGAGCAGGGTCAGCTGCTACAGCAGGTTAGTACTCGCGATGAGCAGGGTCAGCTGCTACAGCAGGTTAGTACTCGCGATGAGCAGGGTCAGCTGCTACAGCAGGTTCGTTTTTCACTTGCTTGGTTCATTCAAATTCCTTCCCAGTTCATCAGAATTGGCATTGGCATCAGAATGGGTTTTACTGACGTCTCTCCTGGAGTATGTTTTGTTCTGAAATCTTTTAAATCAGAAACCAGTTGAATTTTAAGATTCAACTATCGAGTGATATTTGCTGCTCCCCCCCCCCCCCCCCCCCCCAAACATCACTCAATTATGATTATTTGTGCCAGATTTTAGACATTTACTTCATTTGTGTCAGAGGGCAAGCTGCCACGGCTAGAACGTGATACAACACAGCTGCCATTTTAGAAACACAGGCTGGGTAGGCCAATTTCTCTCCATTCTGTACAACCTTCTTGTCTGAGGATGCTCGGATCTAATGACATACCTCTTGTTCTGTGTGGTAGGTACTGGCAGCGAATGAGACTGATGCAGAGGAGGAGCGGATCCCTGGCGAGCTAGGGAAGCCCGGGGTGACGATGCACCGTCGCGCAGGGAACATGAGCAGCATGAGCGGTGCAGACGACGCCGTCTACCTTGAGTACCGCAAAGCCTCAACTTCCAACGTCAAGCATCCACTATTCAAGAAGTTCCGACAGTGACTAATTCCTCAAAAAAATCATTTCTATAAACAAGTTCATAACTGACAACAGTCTATTTCAACCATCACTGAATGTTGGTATTACCTCTACTTCCCATCTTCCTAGACTCCTAGAGAGAACAGGGGTGCAGGAAAAGAAATATACCGTAAAAAAAGTTAACAAAAAATATCAGCTGTAGCTCAAGTAAAAAATAGAAAATGTAGTACAAGGGGCTATGGCATAGAGGCATAAACAAGGTTTCCTCCCCCGCTCTACGCGCAGCTTATTTTGTCTTTGAATTTCCCGCGTATTATTGGTTGCTGTTCGGTTGGCTAAACTGCCATTATAGAATTTTTGTATTTATCAACAATCACGCTCGTGGTTGATAAAAAAAAAAAGTTAATTTTAGCCATGTTTCGAGGACCCGCAAATGAAATTGATGCTGATGAAGAGAAGAGGAAAGCAAGAGAAAATACTGTGCAAAGCTTAGCAGGTTTCATCATTGCTGTTGGAATTATTAATCTGGGTGCGTATTAATACACTTAACCTAACCTGATTCGTTTGCCAGCGGCAAGATTCATGGTAGGCCACTAGCCATGCAGTGCCTGATGTGCCGTACTGATTATATTTCTGTTTTATTCTAACCGACTGTCTGAGACTGTTTTACCTGATGATGCATTTCTGCCACCCATAAGATTAACAGTGCGGGTGACGATTTATTTTACATTTTTTCCCTTGGTAGAAAAAACTCTGGAATTTACCTAAACGTAGCCTTTAGAGTGATGTTCATTTTCAATTTTCAGGTGGCTTTTTCGAATTCAACAGTTTTGAAAATGCTAACATGGCATGCATCATCATATTGTAAACCCAATCTAACTTTCGTTCTCAAGAGAATAGCATTAGGTATTCACGTAATAACATCAGGCGCGCACGGGATGTTCAGGATTTAGAACAGTTCAGTATCTCAAAAAATTATTATTTCAGTGGGGATGTTCATTGAGTCACAGTGATAAGAAGACGAGATGATAGGAGCGGCTTCAACTGACCACCGCGGAAGAGAACCAACTTTTACCATTAGGAGGCACCCACCAACCCAAATTGATGAGTAAGTAAGTGTAGAGCAAGCAACCACCAGCGTCGGCCAGCATCTACCAAAGCCACTAGGATGAAACAAACATTGAAAAATATAATTTTTGTTCTATTATAAAAGTACCTATCGTTGTATATATTATGACACTTCCAGTTTTAGAATATACCGGAGATGGATATTGTTAGGTAGTTTCTTCGAATCCCCTCAGATAAAAAATTTCGTTTTCAACGGCTGACAGGATGCAGCTAGGTAAAATTACCTAATAAAATAAGTTAAATGGAAATATTTACACAAGCAGACAGAAGAGGAAGGTGAAAAAATAAAAAGCTGTCCAACCCGAAGGCGTTCGTTTTCTTAGCTCAACTCATACGCTGATGAGGAAAAACTTGCGATGACGGGCTGATAGGTATCAACCTCTTGCATTACTTTGTTCCTTCACAGCGGGAACATCTTGCACCTAACCAAAAAGAGCAAGCGTCAGTCAGCGTAGCACTGAAGGGAGGAGCTGAATTTTTCCATTGCACGTTCCGTCGTATATTTAAAAAATGTTCGGGTTAACTAAACTCGTTATTAGTTTCATTTGACTGGGTGGACCCTGCGTAAGTAGGTAGGTTGGTACTTACAGTTTTTGAAGTTCTAAGCTGACAAGCCCCAAGAGTGACAGGAAATGCGCCATTCGGTAATTTGCTGATAAACTCTTCCAATTCCAAGCAGTCATCGAAAAGCTGGAACGAAAATTATTTTAAAATGACTAAAATGACACTTCTACATTAATATACAGTTTGCAGACTAATGTGTAGGTACACATAAATGTCCGGGCTTTACTTACCTTCAGAAAGTCCAACATGCGTGGGTGTACATTTGCCTGTTGGCTTTTTCTGAGGCGCTGGTAGCTGTCCTTCTCCTTCTCGCTACTAGAGGCTCCGGAGTACTGAGCTGTTACTATATCACCATGCTTTTCAACTATCTCACCTGAAATTAGAAATACTTGATTCAGTAAATAGTCCGCAGTCATTAGTTTTAGTGGGGGCGGGGAAGGGCTCACGTAAGTTTTGGTTAAGATATTTGGTAGTGCCGCCAGCGAGCATGGATACTTCTTGAAATGGTCTAGTTGCTGGAGGTGTATTCCCTTTCTCGAACGCCAGCAAACCCACCCAACTAACGCTTTCAAAATTTATTGTAAGAAGATAAGGTACGCCACATGCAATATACGGAGAACAGTTCTTCTTACAAGAAATTTTGAAGGTGTTAGTTGGGTGGGTTTGCTGGCGTTCGAGAAAGGGAATAGACCTACTGGGAGTGTCCCCCACCGCTTCACTAACCGTGTAGTGACGATAACGCTGACCAGTCAGTGCTTCCTTCCTTAAATGGATCACTTCGCTTGTTCTAATGTCCTCCCAGAACGGTTTGGCACGTGTCAGAAGATATTATGTTATAACTCTACCTGGGGTAACAACATGTCAAATCCACCCTTAGGCTGAATTTCACCACCTCACGATAGTGCCTTTTCACGTTCGAATAGCTATCGATTCGAAAAAGCAGTCATCCTCTCGTTAGGTTTTGTTATGTCAATAGAATTCGCCTGCTTTGTTTACGTCAAATTTATTTCAACAATTTCAATCTAAAAGTGGAAATAAACGTGAAAAAACCCCTATTTTTTCGGAGAAATAAGTTAAAATGTTGATTAGACGACATTAGACTACACCAAATGAGTCGCAGGTATGAAAATTATCGTTTTCGCTAACGCACGGAAAATCCACTCGAAAGCTAACGAAACGGTAACGGTGCATGGTGAAAGCCGTTAACATTTTTTACCGAAACGATAGCGCTATCGTGTACACGACAGTCTTCACGTTAAACTTGTGAAATTCACCCTTAGTCAAAAATTAAGTAAACGGGTCGTACCAGACTTGAAATCGACGATAAAATCGTCAGGAGAAGACTCCATAAGTCGTGCTGAGGCCCCCGAGGTGTGCAACGCAATTTTCACGACGTTCGATTGCACAAGTCTCACAAAATCAGAGACGGTTTTGAATGGTTCGATATTTGGCACCGGTCGCAAACCCAACCTTTCCATCCCCACCCTCCACCTCTTGCTTCGGGTTGGTGGTTCAGGAGGTGTGGCTGGCACAGGCACAGGTAGAGTGTATTTCATCATCTGTGTTAAACAAAATCAGATATATTAGGTAGAGATACTAGTAATTAAAGAGACCGAGGACTGAAAGGATTAATGGGCCCCTCGAGGATGAAGAAATTCTTTGTTCTTGGATAACAGGAAATAGCGCTTTTAGCAGCGGTAACTATTAAGTTACCCAAAGAAGAAAACTGTCACCTAGTTGTTGCATTCCTGTTTAGTTTAGGACAGTAAAATTATACCTTATTTTCCAGAACGAGAGCTTTCTCTTAGACTTCCTGTCTGAAACTATGTTTACCTATCGTGAGCATTCAGATCTCATTCCCTTGTTTACCCACTTCGAGAATTTTCTCTTATGTCTGACTGTTCCTTACATATCCGTCGGTAGTGAGAACCCAGTAGCACACTCGCCCTCCACGGATTGCCATTTCCCGCACAGCGTTGCCTGACTTCAGGATGTGGTAAGTGTCTGAACCGATTATCATTCGCGTTACCGGTAGACGCACTGACGGCAGTTGTAACTGTAACAAACCATCCATTAGACTCATTCAAAAGCCAATTCACCCATGATCTGAGCAAAGCTGTATTATTCAGATTAGTATTTTTTTCATTTCCGTCATCCGGATATTTTGATTTAGGGGAAAATTTTCAAGGCTCATCATTGACTATACATTTTTTGGTTAAAAAAAAAATGATGCCAGAACACCATGGTTTGACCTCAGGGTGCAACCACCAGGGGACGAGACACACTTGAGTAATGGTAAGAGAGATTCATTTTGCTCAGAGTTACGGAGTGAATTAGAAAACTCCAATTTAAAAGTACCAACCTCAGCTCCGGAGGATCTTCCATTCAGCTCATCAGGATTTCTACGGAAAACAAAAATACGCTTGTTGACTCAAGTTGATGCTTTTCATACCTTAATCCTATGAGAGTAAGGTCATTAATTGCGAAATGACTGGACTGCTGCATTCACATCTCACTTCTCGCGCTCGCTCCTCAAAGCCTCTCAGCCAAATATTAGTCGACCTGGGCCTGCGAGTCTCCCCTTCATTATTGACGTAGCTTTGTGCACTGACAGTCTCACACTCAGCACTGAACTACGAGAGGTGATGATTAAATAAAGTGATTTTCTGTGCCGAAGGCAAAAAATAATTCGATCGTTTACAGTTAAACTAGAGCCGTTTTCACCAAGAAAAATTCGAGACCAATTTGAGACTGATATAAAATCTAACAATGAAAAATAATAATGAAAACCAGCAACTAGTCAACGCATGGGAATGACCCCTAATCTGCGATGTTAAATGATTTCTTGTATTTTAAAAAAAGAGGTATCCACCCAACTCTTGGCATACATTCGAAATTAACCAAGTCAACTTGTGTTCTGCGACTGGTGCGATACATGGGAATGAGCCGCAGTTTGTGGTATAAAAGTTAGGTCTGTACTTGTGTAGTAACCAAGTAAGTACTTACCCGACCGTTTTGCCATGGTAACCTGCGACAGTCTTACTCGAAGATACTTCTCTCCATTTCTCTTTAGTTCTTTCAGGATATATATTGCTGTTGCTCTTTTGAGAAAAGAATTTCTGATGTGAATCATTGCAAGAAGGAATGTAGGTAGTCGAGTCATATGGATCATTGATCTGCCAATGCCTTGAGTGAAGACCTGCACGACGAGTTGAAGATCTGTCCAGTGCCGATCGTGAATCCTGAAGAGAATCGCCGGTCATCTGCTCAGCGAGCCTTGACTCAGGTCCAGAGACACCGTTAGGGAAAGCCAGCGGCGCTGAGGGGTCAATCCACCTAGGTGAGCGTTGCGGCCCAACACGGTATTCTGCGAGAGATGCGTTTTCACAGGGCATAAGACGCGGTCGCGATTGGTCAGAGCTTCTCTCCAACGTCTTAGAAGACGAAAACCCAGCTGCAGAGTGACCATTAGGGCGAGCATTACAGTTCCTCTGGTATGATGCTCCATCCTTAGCCAGGTGAATAAGCCCCGACCCTTCATCGTAATTTGAGTGGATGGATGCCTTCGATTTACAAGTTCGGGAACGACTGGTATGCTGGGAAGAACCAGTTAAGTTCGAAGTTATCAACCGTTCACTTCCGCTATAGCGTAGTTGTTCCGAACGTTGCCCAGACCTTGAATATGCCTGCTGGTGCTGAGAATGGACACTTCCCGCCCCATTATCTTCTGATACTCTGAAACGTTCGTAAACAGAAGTGTAACAGGAAGCTAAAAAATTAGATAGGTCTGCTTCAAAAGAAAAATAATACGGGGATATATCACAACTAACACAAATCCAACTGTCACTTTGGACGTAAAAAAAACTCATACTAAAAAATAGTGCCACTTGTCCTTTAAAGAAATCCCTATTATTTTTGTAATTTTTATTTCTGCCATGGCTTGATTAAAAGATTAAAAGCGGTTATTTGACTGTTACTGGATGAATAGCGGTATCTTTGCAAACAAAATCAAATGATGACTCACTTATTGCACATGGTACAACAGCCAAGCCCCGAGTCCTGGAAGGACGGACACTGCAAAGGTGTACACTCGAAATCTGTGAAGAAAGGATGTGCCCTTGCCTCGTTCGCGGTTAAGCGACACGCGGGATCCTTCTGCAGCAATCTCACCAACAAATCGTAGGCTTCACGCGAAACGTGAACTGGTATCTATACAGACAAGTGAAAGAAAAAAATGCACTAAGGCTGGATTTCACCACTTATAGTCTACAGTACACTATAGCGTTCTCGGATTTATATTATCATATGTTTAGCTTATGACAAGTGATACTGGAAGGAAACAAGTGCAACCGCAAGGCACTTGTCATAAATGTCATAATCATAATAAGGTTTTATTCCTGATTGTGTTCACTTGGTGGCAGACTTCGATGGAAAGAGGGTCTACTATGACGGGAGACTTGGGGTTTTCCACAGTTCTAAGTATATCTCATCCCGGTAGAGATCAGACATAAGATACTCACTGCGGGTTTCTGGGCCGGCGTCTCTCCTTCAAGCAGTGTGTATAGAAGGGCGCCCAGTCCCCACATATCTACAGCGGGGCCGTGTGGCTGCTCGCTGGCCACCTCCGGCGCCATTACGTTTGGAGTTCCACACATCGTCATCTGAGAGTCACACGGTCTAACTTGCATTGTGGCTAGTCCAAAATCGGATATTTTCTGAAAAAGGGCAGAAGAATAAATGCTCAGCAAGAGGTAAAAACTTGTATATGAGGGAAACTAATAACACATGGTACAAGCCAAGAAACCACATTACCAAAGTGCCCATGCATATTTTAGTTCGGGTGCAAAATATTTGCTGGCTCACTGTTGCAAGTAAAAGGCTGTACTTACAACACAGTAATTATCGTCCAAAAGTAAGTTCGCTAGTTTGATGTCTCGATGAATAATGCCATGGCTGTGAAGGTATACGATACCGTTCAATACATCCTGAACCACGGAGCGTGCTGCAACGTAAACGCAAACAACCAACTGAAGGCATGTTAATAAGCTACTATCACGTTGCAGTGATTTACTCTACCTATAGATTCCGAAATAATGTAACCTACTACTCTGGTAACAAAAAATTATTAACTCGCTTAGTAGATAGGTATCTCTATATGGTATCGAACCCGGGTTTTTTTGTTGCTTTGAATTCGCATTAAAATTATCTACAAATTTTTCCAAAGCATATTTTGCGTGACAACAACATTTAAGTACCTACTGTAGAGGGTTACTGGTTGAAAGTTTTATAAAATATTTTCTTACTCATACTATGGGTAGGTACAAACCTTCGCCTTACTCATACTATGGGTAGGTACAAACCTTCGCCTTCCATACTATGGGTAGGTACAAACCTTCGCCTTCCATACTATGGGTAGGTACAAACCTTCGCCTTACTCATACTATGGGTAGGTACAAACCTTCGCCTTCCATACTATGGGTAGGTACAAACCTTCGCCTTCCATACTATGGGTAGGTACAAACCTTCGCCTTCCATACTATGGGTAGGTACAAACCTTCGCCTTCCATACTATGGGTAGGTACAAACCTTCGCCTTCCGGAAGAACCTTTAATTGGTGATTCTTAAGAAATTGTTTGAGATCTCCAAAACGGCAATATTCCAGAACTAGATATACGTATTTCTCGTCTTCGCAGAGTCCACGCATTCGAAGAATTGATTCATGTGTCAGTCTTGCGTGAAGGCTGGCTTCCTGTTTAATTCTCTTCATCATGTTCGTCTTCATTATTACTTCGACGCTCATCTAAACGTCCGACACAACAAAAGTGAATTAACTGAGGGTGCGTCCCACCATGCCCAGTTAAAATTAAACTGGAGATTTTGTCCTATGTTTACCATATTAAATTTAACTTTTACTAGAGAAATCTCCAGTTGTTTTTAAACTGGGCGTGGTGGGACGCACCCTTAATTGAAAAGAAATCATGACCTACCGGACGTCATTTATGTATGTAGGTTATTTGTTCTAGATCTCTCACATTAGGTCCAATGGCTTAGAATATTTTTGACAAGAGAAGACTTAAGACTTTCTTACCTTCTTAATAGCAACATATTCACCAGTAGATTTTTCTACGGCTTTTACTACTGTAGCAAAGCCACCTCTTCCAAGCACTTTTCCGAGTTCGAAGTCCTGAAAAAGCGACGGAAAATTTCAAAATTTATCTCTCATTCCCATATTACTGATAAGTTCACAACCCACACTGGATGAATAAATATTACAAACACGAGCAATTTTAAAGTGTAGGAAAGTACATAGGTAGATACACAAAATTCTAGTGGTCCTGGTATTATGGTGTCCGGAAAGTCTCGAGAAGCTGTGCAACTAGGGAATGAATCGAATCTAGAAAGGAACAAGCTACTCACCGCTATTTGGACCATATTATACATTTTTTTATTCACTTCAGAAGAACATTATGACAGCAAAATCCTTACAAAATGATCATGAGTTATGACATAGTCAACAAAACAAAACGACACCGACCGAGGCGTTACATTTTATTTACTAGTCGTCTACTGCCACTTTCCGCGCCTTTTTGCCAAAGGAACAAAGAAATGCCGCCATTTTCAAATTGTATTTTTAAAAGTTTCCTAGGTCGAAGTAAATGTATTAATTTGGTTCAGTGGTTCAATGAATTAGGTATAAATTAGATGAAATGACTCAGGTACTTTTGTAAGTAATATCGTTTTCAACTAACCTAGATCTAACTAATAACGTATCGAGTAAGGAAGAACAGGCGTCGCACGAAGCTTCCAGTGTAGCTTCAGACAATGATTTATTGTGATATGGAATGCATAGAGTGACAAAACCCGCTGTTAAATGGAACTAGGTACGTACATACGTTATAATCAACTTGAGGTATGAAAGGTAAAGCGGACTTGAGAACTTGCAGAGTTTAGGTGAAACACTCGACGAAGATCACATAAGTAAATGGCGATAAAAAACTTCGTGCAGATTAGATTTTGTTGAAAGCTGCGATATCTACGCTCTGCACCTGAAAAATAAAGCATCCACAAGTAAGAAAAAAAGTTTGATGATGAGACATCCTTAGTTGGTTAAATTCAGCTGTTTCATTCACACAGCCGTGAATATCACACTTTATTTTAAGTTAGAGACCGGTAAAAATATGAAATTACCAGCTCCGAGATTTCCTCAATATTTTCCGTCAAGAGGTCGACAGAGACTTTCTCATCCTCGACAACACAAGTGATCTGAAGTTTGTGGATGCCATAAGCCAGAGGGACGAGTTTGGAGGCGCCCCATAACAGTCCGTCCATCTGAATAGCGCGCACCGCCGCTTCCAACTCTTTCATATTCGTCTCATCGTCCCAGGGCTTCACATCGAGGATGATGCTTGACTTGGCGATTAGAGCGGGCTTCTTCGATTTCTTCGCGGCATATTCAGCCAAGCGCTGTTCCTTCACTTGTTTTGACTCCTCGTCTTCTTCCTGGTACATTGTTCAAAATTTAGTCAGTCAAAAGTCAGTTTATGGTCAGGGACAAGAGAGTGAGCATTTAAATTTGGTATCAGTTCTATGACGATTATACTTCCTCTTGAAAACAATGACTTCACAAATTATGACCAAAGAGTAACAGACAATAATGGTGTGGTCCTCAGCGACAGAATAAAAAATTACTTAACAGTTTCGCAAGGAAAAACGACAAAAAAAGGAAATAAATTATTTTAAACAGTTCTCCTTAAAAAAATCTAAAAAAACAAAACTAACACGCAATGCAACTTCTGACGTCTTACCTCAGACTCTGATCCGAACAAATCGACATCATCGTCGTCATCATTCGCAGGCTTAACGGGTGCGGCGACGGCTGGCTTAGGTTTCGACTGGACGGGAGGACAGGAAACACACTTGATTTCCAAGGCAGCAACCCGCTTCTCCAGAGACTGGATCATGCCCTGTACGGCGGCCAGGGCGTCTGCCAAAGCTGCGGCCCCGCAGGCACCACTTCGACATGCGCTGTCCGTAGCCGCAGCTGAGGGCTTCCCAGTTAATCCAACCTACGACAGCTCATGATTAGAACTATAACGTCTCACAACGAATCCACAAAGGTCGCTGAAAAGTGACGTCACCAGACCGCGGGGTTCTTGTTTGTTTATACGGGAGAGGCTATATCGCTTGGTAACAGCCACACATCAGCTACAGCTTGGGACAACTGCTATTCAGAATGAAATAGTAAGCCATATTCATATAGTATTCATATAGTATTAGGTATTCAGTTACGTATTCATGCAAGAATTAAGGGCCACCATACATTCTCGACGAACTCCACCAAAACCACTGTGCGAAAGTAAATATTCGACAAAACTAATGTTTACAAATTAGTACAGCCGGAGACTGGTAATTTGCAATATCGTATTGGTTGAGTCTACTCTAAAAGCTAAACATAGTGTGTTATTTGAACGCGAAACGAACAAGTGAAAGTAGGACACTATGTTTAGCTTTTACAGGAGAAAAAGTAGAGAAATGGTGTTGAAATTACCCACTTCCGTAAGTGAAATAAAAATTGTCAAAATGCAACATGGCTACGGTAAATAGTACAAACATTTATCAAGCTTTTCTACTAAATGTGACGATAAAATCATACATTTTTTAGTCCGAAAATTTTCAAAAAAATATTCCGCATGAGGTAGTGTTGTGTTTTCGCGATCTGTCAAAAAAACATTTGGACTGGTAGTTGACTGTTTAAAATCGCTTCTGTGGGCTTATTGCTCCATTTCATGCAAAAATACAACACTACCTCACGACAAAGAGTCTCAGGTTTATATCCCCCTATAAACACTTTTCACTCGCCCTGTAACTTCGGAGTAGGGCTTGAAGTACGTAGCATTGCGAACCAAATAGGTGTATTTCCCCTTAATGCTTTTATTAAAGTCATAATACCTATAGTTAATTTAGTTCAACATGCATTTGAGTGACATAGGTGACAGAATTTCTTAAAACGAACACTCTCAAATGAAACAGCTTCAAAAGAAATATTGACGGAAAACCTCCTTGCACCAGTTATTGTTATTATTTATTATATTAATCATGCGGGTTATTCCAAAAGGTGAAGGAATGACATAAAGAGACAGGAAGACACATTAAAAAGCCACATCTACACAAAGCATATCATCGGGAAAATCTTCACAACCGACACACCTAGGTATGCTTTATTTTATAAATTCAGAAAAATCACAGTTACAGAGGAGAAAATAAAACTGATGGAGAGTAAAAAGGAAGAAGAGAGAAGGTATTTTCTCTGTCGATAGAGAATTAAGGAGACGGCTACACGATCCAGGCTCCAGGCGATAGGCTGAGGGTACAATCTAAGGTCATGTGCTCCTAGTACCTATGCAAGAAGGATCACGGTCCAAAGCTGTGAGTAACTGCTATGGTGCCATCACACCATTCACGTTAGTTGAGCAAGAATTTTCTCATTGGTGTCAAGTCTATTCCCCCAACTTCCAACGCCTAACATGGCACAACCCACACATAGACATAGACGATGCATGGCACAAAGATTACTCACACTTTCAAGGGACGTCTTAATATGCTCTCGCGCTTTGGCCACTTCGCTAGCCAGTGAAGATTTCTGCTGGGGTCCGCCACCACCACCCTGGACAGAATAGGGGCATCCGCATAACCAGGCAAGAAGAAACTAATCAGTTCTTAAAAGATTCATGCTTGAAGAGGGTGGATATTTCGATACAAGCATACTCGGCAAATGCAAATATCGTTATCTTTCACAATCCACTCACACCAACCAAACTCAGTGAAAAGATACCTGACGTTTACTTAAACCTGTACCTCCCACCCATGCTTGATAAATAGGTATTTTTACCTAATGAGGGATGAGGGTCAATTCAGTTCTTCAAAATCTACCAGGCAACCAATGCAAAATAAATATAAAAATAAGACACTGCGTTTTTGCTGTGTTAGCATTGAGCTTAAGCATTACCCGCCAACCAGTTCATATTATGCTTCTACATAAGGGCGGGCCTCAATTAAAAATATCGCAAGACCACTAAAGGCCTAAAAACGAGGCTGGGTTTGTGACGTGTTAAGGAACAAGCCGCAACTCACAAGAATAAGACATTAAGAAACATGCAGCTGCCTTAAGTAGGGGCCAAACTAAAAAAGAAGAAAAAAGCTGCGGTGCCGGAGAGATAACAGTCGAGCATACAAATATGATCAATGATCATTCAGAACAAAATCCAAGTGCACTACGTCAAATTTACATATCTCGGCGGGACCATTAAAGCACCAATAGGTACCTAGCACGAAAGCATCATATTATTTAATTACTTCGGACGAGACGCATACATAAAATTTCTACCCACCACCGTAATTCCTCCCTTTTGATTTTTGTTTTTGTTCTTCTTGCTATCCTTCTTCTCAGTTCCGTTGGAAACCTGAGACGTTGCAACTTAAAAAGAAGAAAAAGCATGGAGATTGATTTTTTTGCATGTACCTAAGTAAAAAAGTACACAATTGAATCTTCCTGCTGTTAGTGGCAAGCAATTCCATAAAAAAACCAAACTTGTCAACTATGATAGATGGAGACAGTAATGAAGACGTTATTACCTGGATCACTAGGAACCAAATTTTCCTTTGCTGCTTCAGGAGTTGCTTTAGAATTCTTCTGTTTCGACTTTTTATCTTTTTTGGGCTTTTCGTTACCTTGCACAGCAGTTATAGTTTCTCTAATTTGCAGCTTGCAATGAAAGAAGACAAGTCAGTACATTCATACGCATCACAGATTATGAAAATCAGGCAAAGATGATGTTAGCTAGGTTAGTGCTTGCAGGCCTCCGTGTGCAATTTGCACACGTCTTCGGGAAAGGCCGGTAGGACAGAAGCAGTAGTTACCTACCTTTGCCAAGTTCTCGTAGTATCTTTTCTCAGCATCATCATACATAGCTTTATCAGCCCAGTAGCTGTTGATTGCTAGAGTTCCAGCCATTCTGAAAACATTATTATCAGTTGAAATGAATGGCACCGAAACAACAGACACAAACTAGCCTTATTTAGGAATTTGATATTCAGCGAAATTCCTCCATTTTAACCTTGGCAAGGTTGGAATAGGTACCTGAAATATTAACCAAACGTAGCTGACACTTTTCACTGGCTTACCTGTATAATTAAATGGTATTTTAGTGAAAAAGTATAACGAATATGCTGTAGCCTGGGAGGTGGCAACGTGAAAGGAAGATCAAAACAAAGATACCACAAACATGTTATACTTAGATGGAAATTTTAAAATTTATAGTAACAGTTACATAATTAATTTTTATATTTTAATATAAAATTTATACCTATAATAATATCAAATTTAATTTATTTTACAACGTAAAATTAAGCAAGTAATTTTTATTTTATATGTTGTTCCTTTCAAATTTATTTGTATACAAAACATCAAAATGGCTTCTAAAAGTCCGCGAAAAACAATTTTGCCTATTTATAGGATAAAAACTATAATGAAAACCACCCCAGACGTTTGTCAAGTGAGTAGCGATGCTTCGTTCATAATGACGAAAGCTACGGTACGTACAGTTTTTTTCTCCTTTCTATATTTCTTACTACATTCCTACCCTCTGGCTTGTGTGAGAGGGCGACTCGCGTGACATACGTCTAGCTTAGTGCAGTAACCTACCTCCGTTCCTACCCTCTAGTGTGTGTGAGGGAGACGTAACGTGTCATGCGTCTAGCTTAGTGCGGTCACCTGCAAACCTACCCTCTGTTGTGTATGGGGGGACCCACGTGACATTCGTCTAGCTTAGTACGGTTTCCTCCCTACCTACCCTCTGTTGTGTATGGGAGAACCTGCGTGGGCCTCACCTGGGCTTGTGGCACGTCTATACTAGAGATTCGCGACAGCATTTATGAATAGAAGTGATCCAACAAAAAGAAAGTTGGTTTATTTTATGCCGTGAAATTCGTTCTGCGATCGCTTTTCCCATTAAAAAGAGCTGGGCGATAAATTCCCAGAACCACACGAACGGGCACACTATCAAGATTTTCTTATTTTACAGGAATTGTTCATCGCACGCCTCGCTGAAGAGTCATTCAAGAATGCTGATAGAAATAAGTTAGACTACAAAGATGTAGCAGAAGTTGTTCAAATCGAAGACATCTATGAATTTTTAAGAGGTATGGAGCTCAAAAGCCACTTATTGTGAAGTGGTATCTGTACCTACGTTCCAAGTGCAGATCCCGCGAATAATTTAAGCAATGTCTGTAAGGTGACCCGGGTTAAAAAATAGAGGGTAAAGGTAGGGGTAGATTCAGGGGTGGGCCAACTTTACATCACCCGCTTGATATGTAGCAGACCGAATTTTGATCGCGCCCTAGAGAAATTTACCATAGGGCGCACGAGTAGTAGGTATTGGTAAAGATGGTTATTTTGGTCCGCCTCTTAATATTATTAATTTTACCATGATTAAGGTATGTTTGCGGTCTGTTTTAGAGCTTATTCCAAAGAAAATTACCGTACGAAGGTACAGAGAATTGATGGAGAAGAAAAAAACTACAAGAGGTAAAGATGATTCGAAATTCTACCTGTGACTGTGCCATTCTCTTGCCTTCTAACCTCAGAACGTGGCGTACTACCAGTGCATACAGGACAAATCTACTTCTTTACTGCTTGCTTTTTAAATTATTGTACCTAGTTACCTATCTACTAGTACTTAGCATTTATTAGTATTTTTCATTAAAAAAATGGGATCTCTACTAAAAAGTAACACCTTGCTAATTGTTTTTCACACGAATGCGGTTGGCAGGTGGACGCGAGTGTAAGCTCTTGTGTACGGTCTCTTTTTTTCCTGCACGTAAGACAAACTTTTCACTAGCTTCTTTTAGTCCTTGGATTTAGACAAAAGATACTAAGAGCCCAAATTAATTCCATTAACAAGTCAGAGTTCATTTTTCTAGTCGTTACTACCATTCTGCACTAAGAACGAATAGGTATTGCACCTAGCTTTAAGGAACCAGGATCCGAACGAAGAAGTAATATTGTAATTATGTAATTATTGTATTATTGTAGTTTGTATTCAGAGACACCTTATCAAACCACAGTACAGTAGAACCTAAAACCTATCAGTGTATTCCAGAGCGCTCAGAGAATCTTCCGATTCAAAAATGACTAGCTACAGAGAAGTAGACAAGGACCCACTCGAGTCATAGTCCCTTTTGTGTGATGATTCAGACCACTGCTGGCATTACATCACTGGCTTTTCTGTTAGGACCGGCATTAAAATAAGAGGTATGGGACAAAAAGTTCCTCCAAATCATTACAAAACATGAGTAATAAATGGCCACAACTAGAATAATTTTACTCGTAGTTCTCATCGCAGTGGTGGAGTTGAACTAACCTTTCCGTTTCTGTATTCGTTTTTACTAATCCAGTTTAAACTCCGGGTCTGCAATGGCATCTACTTACTTCGGTGAAGAAAGCGAAATGTGTGAAAATACCTATAGAACCCAAAAGGTACCAAGGTATCTATTAAAATGAGTGGCTAAAGGATTGTAAAAAATAACAATATTGCTGTAAATGAATAAGGCTGTAGACACAATGCGTTTCTTTGACACTTTCTCGAGGAAATTTTAATTTGTTCAAAATTGTTCGATCGTTAAATCACAACATAGTTTCTGACGTTAAAAAGACACATTATATTTTAAAACCAATAAATCTTCAACAGTTTACCATGAGAAGTGTCAGTAAAAAGAATGGTAAGAAGAAGCATTTTATCTTCAGTCTTAAAAAATTAGATATAAAAAGCAGATAATATGGAAACGAACGTGACAAGTGAAAATAAACGTAATAAAACTAAACCCACAAAACCAAACGTTAGTTACCTACGACACGTAAAGTAGGTAAGTGGGTACTGACCCATCTTGAAATTAATAAATAACGTCAGATCTGGCAGACAAGCCTCGCCCTCAGTTCTTTGATATAGTAACGAAATAATTAACGCAGTGTTACTTTGTCCATAAATGACGTTCGCGCTATAACTGGTACGTGATTGGTTACTCATTACAATGGACTAGTTACATTAGCAGCTACGTCGCAACATGTCGGACGGAGGTACTCATGCTTGCAGTCTCCGTTTTACAGAAACTAAGGCACTATCAAATTAACAGGATTTGAGAAGATTGACTACTACCTCTCAATTATACGTCATTAATTAACTAAAAAAGTAACAATAAAAATGACAGGGATATGATTAACATTGAATTTTGGCCTTTCCAGGCGTCAAGATGCCAAGGCACGGAAATGGAGAATACGTTAAAGTATTGACCACGAATGCCTCCCTAAACGATACGGACATAACAAAATGACGTGTTTTACGACAATATGCTATTACATGTAAGACCATTTCTAAACACCTTAATGCAACATTGGCTTTCGCCAAAGGGGATAGGATCCCGTCGGGAAAAGGTCGTTCTTACATTAAATATATTATTAAGATTTCCCCTGTATTCTGCTAAAATCATCCTATTCCTATGTAATTCATCGATCCCCTTTAGCTGAAGTCAAGTTATAACGTACACTAACATTACTGCCCAACTATGACTATGACCGCACGCACAACGAACTACTTAATTACAACTCATTCAATAAATAATAGACCGATACAAAAATATAACATCAACAATAACGACTGACATTTGGTACGATTACGATTTCTCTACATTTTCTAATATGGCTTCCCTCAGGTCATTGTTACCTGAAACAAAGTGATTCAAATGAATGATTAAGTTATTCACTTGCCACAGGGAGGAATAGCCGGGGGGGATTTAACATTCTGATCGGAAAATCTTAAATCTCAAGGTCTTAGGAGTGACGACCAGTTTTTCCGCTTTTTTGCAACTGAACCCACTCCTACAGCTGAACTCTTGCCTAAAAAATGCGATATTTAAGAAAAGAAAATACCGTTGGCCATGTATATGTGAGCCCAGCTGCGATAACTGTGAAAAAATGGCCTAAAATTACCCAGGTTCTACCTCCTTAAAAGATTTCATGACAAAATAGAAAAGATTTCGCGATATACGGAACAGAATGGCAAAAAACGAGCACAACCACTATGTTTAACACAATAAGAATGTGTTTAGGACTTTGTTATCAGGAGTAAGAATTCAGCTGTCTTGAGAGGGCCAGTGTGAAACACTAAAAAATGCCGCTAAGGCGAGCAGATGTAGGTAGTTACCGGAAAAGTGATTCGGACTAACTTCCCGAGCCGACCAACTCAATCTGTCGGTACTTCTTGCGCAGATTAGATACGGAGTCTTTGAAGAGAACTGGGTCCAGTCTCATGTTAGATCTGAGCAGAGGCATGTATCCAAACACTGCTGCAAAAGTGTTGAGACAAGTCTGACGCTGAATAAAGTGATCTGGATCGTTCCACGGCGACCTGCCGAAAAAAAAAATTACAATAAACCTTCTACACTCACCAAAACTTATTGTACGAGTAGGTACACGAATTATCGAAAATCTGGCAATTTTTATCATAAAAACCCAGTCGACAGTGTTTTCAAAAAATCACTCGATTTCTTTCAGTGACTAATGTTGCCTAAAATAGTAAACAAGAAAAGAAGTCAGAAAGTGAAACCGCAGCATCATCATTAGTTTGTGATGTTAAAAAGATGATTACATTTCAGAAAAACTTCAACAATTTCCAAGGAAATATGAAAAAAAAAAAAAAAAAAATCGAACAAATCGTGGCCTTCAAAGGACTGACCTCTGGCGTCCCTGGGCCTGTTCCTTGTACTGCTTGCGCTGAGTGAGTTTGATGTTGGGTCGCCGGGTGACGTGAGCAACCAGCAGGTTCATGAGGATATCCTCGCAGTTCTGGCTCTGCTCGACAGTCTTGTGGAGTAGGGGGCTCAGCCAGTGGGTGTACAAGTAGTTGTAGTACCTGTGGTACACTGCAGCACCCGTCAGCACTATTGAGTACTCGTTTGTCCACTTTGAAGTGTAGCCCCAAGAATTCTGCAGAAAAATGAGCAAGGCTGGAATGATGGAATGAACAACTCAAGGGACACCAGCATATTATTTTTTCTTGACATCTTTATAAGGAATCTACTGGAATTATTATCATTTTTTTTTAACCTGAAATATACAGGTTGGGATTTTTTGGGATTTAAAAATCAAGTAACTTTTGTCAAAAGGAAAAAAATTGCTCGATTATAAAACTCCTCAGTCAACTTGTTCCTAGTGTTATAAACATGCACGTTTTACCATTCATACGAAAAATATAAAGAAGTTGTTGCTCTGCGATGCCAAAAACTGACCTTAGTGTCATCCCAGTAATGGCTGCGAGCAGGATAGCCAACGATGCGATCGGGAAAGTGAGTCCAGACGTGAAACGCAAAGTCGACCTCGTCCGTGGTGAGTACGGTGTCTTCATCCAAGCTGAGGACGGCGTGGGTGCCAATGAGGGGGTGCGGGAGGAAACGCTGGCTGGAGGAAGTGGGCCCTGAGAGGTTAGAGCGGGGACTTTGAACCACGTCGAGCGAGACGTGGGCTGGGACGCGGGGCCACCGACCCAATGGTGGCGTTGCTTTCTCGGCGCACCATAAGATCAAGATCTGAAATCCGATGGAAGGGGTATCAAATCTGGGACTTAGGTTGCAAGAGTTCCTACCAACTTTCTGGTCTGGCGCAAATTACACCATTTCAAGGTCAAAATAACTTCGATCTCTTTTCTTAAAGAAAGAAGAAAAATTTAGTTTTTCTATGACGAAACTTCGACAGACTCGACATTCCGGAACAATGGGTTTGTTGCGCAATAAGTTTGTGCTGAGTATGACTTTCCAAAGTTATAATATCACGACTCACTGCTTTACCTTGGCAGTGAAAAGACTTTTGGAGACGTTTCTGACAAGTTTGTAGAGGGGTGAAGTGGTTGTTATAGGACCGCCACGCGTAACGTACACGACGGCAGTGAGGCGTTGACTGGAAGGGCTTCTGTCACCATGCCCAACCCCAGCCAGGTCCTGGTAGAAGGGGTAGTTAGTCAGCGAGTCTGAAAATGTGGGAAGCGCCACCAGCGCCCCGGGCGGCCAGTTCCAAATCACACCGTCTCGAGGCTGGGATAGCGCCAGCCTTGATTCTATTATCTGAAACCACACATGAAGAGCTTTTAATTTATCCATGCCCGATTACAGGATTATATCTAGCGGGCTCTGAGGTACCATTATTCTGAAGAGCAAATATAATATGTCGTCAAAATTAATGGATAGTAAAGAACCGAAAACTTCTCATCCGACCATTCAGTACATTTATGTATTGAACTGTCATTAATTGATTATACTACCTACACAGAGAAAATTTCCAACAATGACGATTTGAACCTGGCATGTTATGGGGCAGTGTATAAAGGGAAGGCGAAGAGAGTGGGGTAACAACCTACATCTATCTCGCCTAAAATAGGACATGCCATTGGACTTTCCATCTCAGTATGACATTACACAGCTATCCGGCAAGGACCCGTTACTATAAATGAGTGGTACCTCAAGAGTTGTGAAGACAATTTTCTCGACAGACGAGAAGTACCGGCCCCAGAGGATCTGAGTCTGTTGGCGCATAGCGAACACCTTCGTGGCCGGCACTGACCTAACTATATCAGGAACCTAGAACAGACAAAAACTTCATTTAGGAAACTGCTATACAAGACAATCACTCGTCACTGACAACTTGTAAGGTTGTTTTACAAGTTTTTAACCACGGACGCGGTTATGTGGTTGGGAAGAAATACGAGAAGGGTATGAAATAAGACACTTGTCAAGGTTCAAATCATTCAGCATACGTGTAGGTTCATGGGTTCCACTAGTCTGGTATCTACAAATTTCAGAGTAAAGTGAGTGCATGTGCTTATTTGACTTGGTTGGAAGTCTACTGGATGACATTAAAATGATTATGGTTACATATACTGTCCGTAAATGATTTATTACCTATATTATATTCGATACCACAAAAACTCCAATGGTTGCCAGAGTTTCGTTTAATTAAAAATTTAAACAAACCGCCAGCTGTTCATAATAGGCCTGAAGGCACTCATATAAGATGAATCGCCAGCTAACCCAGCTTCAGGGTTCGGTGACTCTTCTTCATTTCTCATCCTCTAATCGCGCTCAGCTACATACTTTGCTTACAATTTACAAAGTGTTTACCTTCAGAGAGAGGTTCCCGGGAAATCACCTTTTCAAGAACAGATCGGCTATTTCCGAAATAAGTTACGGTTAAACTTATTTACTTGTAAAAACATACTTGTAAAAGCTGTCACTACCAACCCCGATGCAGCGTGTTAACGTACTTATGAAAGGAGCCATTAAGGAGCTTACTTGTAGAAGCAGTCGTTCGTCCGCCCAAATGGCAGCCTTGCCCCAATCGATGACCTCCTGAAAGGGAAGAGCCCATCCATTGGAAAGGAGTACCGGGATGCATCCCGCCTGAAGCGTCTCGAGGAAGCGGTATGAGCCCAGGCGACGCCCGCGCGGCACAACGCAGAAAGTCGAGTTCTGAAGGAGCACCTCGTAGTCATACCTATAACCCAAACATTTTTATCAAAAGGATGTCACGTTTCTATTACGGAAACTAACTTTTACGAAAAGACAATATATTATTATGAAAGTGATGTAGTACTCGTCCACGTGCTTACTTCATTACGACCGTGACTCTAAAAAATTATATACTTATGATAGCAGACTTTTCGCCTCGAACTTTGATCAACTGGACCATATATCCATGACAACGTTCCTACTTGGTATGCAGGGTAGGGCAATGGAAGAGGTGGTCACACATCCGGCTACACCCGCTATCGGACTATCAACAGCGTGCGTAACTTACATTTACATCATTCAAACCATACTGGATGTTATTAGGTACCTACATACTACCTATTACAAGAGCGCAAGTATAGGTTCAAGGGAGAGCTGAAAATGCTGAACACGTGATTGCGTCAATAGTGGAAGGCAGTACCCAGATTTCCCTAATACAGCAATTTTTCTGGCGAAAAAACAATGGTAAAAAACTCTGTGTCGAAACGCATCTCGTTTACCCTAAACGCCGCCGAGCGTGCCATCACATTATATTCAATGACTTCTAACGGTGACGTGATAGAATCATAGCTAAGAAAAATATTTGCGTCAGAAGAAGCCACAGGACAAAGGTAGAGGTCACTCGAGGCCAAGGATAGTTACTTACGTACAGGGACCCAAATCTGCGTGGAATATCTACACAACCTATAACCACAACACAGCGCTGAGGAGAGATAAAAATACAAATCATGCGGAAACTGAGGTAGGTCAGACGACAGCCGACAAGGGTCAACAAATTTACTAAATACACAGTAACTGAAAGAGTGGTAGGTGGAAGGTCAATAATTAATTTTAGAGGCTGTCTCGTCTGAAATGTAGGCTCTGCCGATGACGTTAAACAACGCTGAGCAACCAATTCCCCAGCCTTTTTAGGAAGACTCCGGTTCACAACCTTCGGAGTTCACTGACCCTGATTGATTTTCACCATACCGAAAGGAATTTATTTCTAAATAGCGCCTAGCTTCTTTCACAGTCCATCAATAGTCAGACAAACGCCAACACCAGGCGCGTCTGCTCAATGCAATTTCGCAACTCCCTTATCCAGCTGGGCGTTGGCGTCTTGTTCGGGTGGGTTATCTCCCGATTACAGCAGGCACTGCTATCGCATAAACACTATAAAACAGAGTCTTCATATACCAACGGCGACAACTGCCCGCATATTCTAAGAAATCGATCTTTAGCATCAAAACCGGAAACACCTGTCCCAACTCAACCGTCACAGAGAAATAGGAGTATTAAGCCTAACGATTAGACCTTTTATGACCTTCAGTGGCAGGTGGGTTCTAAACCAGCACATATCCTTGATATTTCCAATGAGTTACGAACAAAATTTATCTTCAACCCAACCTGACGATGTTTACGTTTCTTCAGACTATTTTTTAATGGTACTCCTGGATATTTAAATGTTGCTTATGGTGTAATTTTACGATCGAGTGATTTTTGTGATTTTCACCGAAAACTTACGTTAAGTGTGACGAATGATACACCCGATAGACAGAGGAATCCCCGCACAACATATGACAGCAATATAACAAAACGTGGCGAAGCCCACAGCCCAAGAACCAGCTACAATACTATGACGGAGTAGCAGGACAACAACGCTACCACCTGAGCACCAGCTCCAGGTTGACCTGTCAACGGTAAAACCTGACCTTCATCCTATCCCAGCGCTCACCTCACTTTACTACTTCTGCTACTGCACAACTCACCCATAATGTACTTTGCTCAGTGGTAGGACATCCCGTATTAAAGAGAATCGTGACAGGGCATGACGGCGCAGGTAAAAAATAAATTAAACCCTTTTTTGTGTGACCTGGCTCGGAGTTTCAAGCGTCAGTTTCCAAAATAAACCTAGGTTTGACTTCGTAAAGAGCAAAATAATTTTACGTGTAGATATTATTTCACCATACCTATGACACAATAAAAATGTTGTTCCAGGCAAATACCTGTCGTACAGCTGGTTGTCCTCGTCACACCTCTCATCCTTCATGTCCTTCCAGCTTTTCCCGTGCCTGCAGGTAGTTACCAGCACCATATCGTGCTCGTTGTGAAGATGGTAGAGACTGTTCCGAGTCTCGGAGCCGATGCCGTGCACATAGCGCTTACCCTTGAAAGCAAGTACATGCCGCTTCAGGGCCGGAAAGGTATTGCCCGTGACCAGGCCCGGATCGCCACCTTTTTCCGCGTGCTCTTTGTGAAACAGCGGGAAACTCACGTCGAAGCCAGGACGAAGATGTACCACAGACATGCTGGCTTTGGCTAGCATGGCGAAGCCATAGTCAAAACCAAGCGTCTCCTCCGCATAGTCCGGCCATGTTCCCGAGTACAAGTTGAAGATGAGATGGTTGCGGCCTCCATCCCAGTAGGGCAGCTTCTGGATGCGCAGGGGCAAGTTACGAACGAAGTCAGGGCTGAGTGGGTCACGGTCCAAAGTATCTATGGCTAACACGAAGAGACACGCCTCGGAAGGATCCCTCGTATGGTATCTACTCTCCATAATTACATTCAAGATTTTCTGGTAAGATGCACTCGGCACTGGGTACAAGGGATTTCCTTCGTCGTCTGTTTGAGGGTATACAAACACATTGAAACCATGACGCTCACATCGGGAAGCATCGAAACACGTCTCCATGCGACAACGCGCTTGTGTGTCCGGTTCAGCCCATAGCTGTCGGCGGGCGAAAACACTTCCCGCCAGGTCACGGTCCAGTTCTTCATCCAACGCATCCACATACGGTCGCAAAGTGACAGACCGTAACGCCAAATCTGCTCCATTGCTCTTGAGCCGATAACCTCCAAAGTAGCAGTAGGCTAGAAATGCACAACTAAGCAGCACTAGGAGGTACCGCTTCTTGGCTTGCATCCTACTGTACACTCCAGACCGGTGGGATCTGTAAAAAAACGTAGGTAAGGATAGGAGGAGACTAAGAAGAGAGTTGTGTAGAGTGCTGTTGGGTTTAACTCGTGATGTAAATGTGACTCATTTTCCGATAACCTTCAAGTTCTCCAATATCGGATACAATATTGCGATATTACGGCGAAGCTTTCGCGTTGTTTCGTAAAACAGGTTTACCATAACGCACCGTCATTTCAAACAGATTAAAGGATGTGGGGTGGAAGTGGCTAGGAACCTACCTCACCTTTTTACGAATTTACCTGCTTATACCTAATGCTGATATCTATACTGAACTGGGGATATGGATTAAAGTACATATACATATTATCACGCAAAAAGGAGCCTTTTCAATGTTATAATAACGTCCCAAATGTATTCTTTTTGTTGGAGGTCAGTGGCAAATGAATCTATAGGTACTAGGTACATGGTAAGATACCCACTGAAAGATTGAAAGTAGGAATAAAGGAGAGAGGAACAGTCATGTGCCGATAAGGTCTACTCATTGCACTTCCGCCGATACTTGGTGCTTCTGGAAAATCGGGTCCCCTGGGAAGGCTATTCAGAGCCCTTGAGGTCCTAGGACTAGGACCACACTGTGGGAGAGAAGAAGCCTTTCAAGTAGATCTCGATAAATCGTTAACTGATTACAGAATTAGAAAGATTGTATACAAATTGCAAAGATAAATGTTCTGAATCTGAGTGATCTCATCGTCGGTAAAATAGACCTCTTTTCTCCCTTAAAATAAGAACTCAGTACCTACCCAAAAGTAATCTAACTTTAGGAAAACCAGACAAACGCCACTTGACCATGAATACTTAGAGTTATAAACTTACTAGATACTCCAGAGCAACAAGCATTGCTAATTAGCCATTCACGTACAAATCTTCATCCCCACACTCCATTTAACACGTAAAACGTTCTAATGACCAGGGCTAAACACATTTGGGCACTATAGACGTTCCCAAAAGCTTTTATTGACATTTTTTATTGATCACTGCACTAACTCGCCGGTACGCGTTGGTAAATACATGATTTGTATACAGAACATTCTAACAAAGAAATATTACAATTTTTGCCGTAAATAAGAGAAAAACTTGCAGTGGAAGATATAATTTTTCTATTTTATTGACATCTGTACAGCTCTCCTCTGCACTGCTTAGAAGCCATTTTGAAACACAAACGAAGTGTTCAAAAAACATTACGGGTGCAGACGACAATACTCTCATTATATTTGCGCGGGAAATTTAAACTCACATAATGAATATAACATTCGCTACATTTTTTACGTTTGTACATCAAACTTTGTGAGAAAACTATTGGATATTTAAATACTCTGAAATATAAATTGTCTAGGTAGTTATATAGGTACCTATCTACTACTTAGCGCATATCGTACTTAAGAGATAAGTGTATAAGTAGTGAAAATATTATTTTGACTTTGTCAGGGTTCTCCCAAGTATTGAACTACGGTATTGAACAACTGTCCGGATGTGCAACTGCGCCAACGATTGAAATAAATTACTTTACCTACCCATAACCACTAAGTACCTACCTATACCTACCACCTACCTACTAAGCATATTTTAGCTTCTTTCTTCTCTGGTAGTAACAAACCTAAAGTACCTAGGTACATAGGTTACTCAGAAACATCACAAGGGAATGCTAGCACTTTAATAATTAAAAATAAAACCAAAATGAAGATATCACAAAGTTCCAAAAATTACCATGATAGGTATTACTTGATGGTCAAAAATGTTGACTAAGGAAGACTATGATGAAAATGATTGGAACATCGAGCACCATCGACCGTACAGTTTGTCGAACGATCCAACGAACGACCCCCAGTCGTCATCACTTATCCACCCGTCCATAAGATAACAGAGTGTGAGTACAAACTTATGTAGGTAAGTACTAATAATTCACATCCAATGAAATGAACCTGAAATTTCGTTCGTCAAATCGACCTTTAACTTTACAGGGACAAAGAAATCAGCGTCGAATTTCTGCTTAATTTAAGACTGAACATCAACACTTAAAACCACACACGCCTGAACCAGATTTACCACAGGAACACTGCCTACCTAATTACCTATATGTTCGATAAACAAAAAAAACCGTACGTTCTACGTATCTACCTGGGTAGCAAAACAGAAAATTTTAAATTAGGACAGTGCCTAGAACCCAGATAGGCATGTACAGGAAAAAATCACCGCCTCCATTTATTTTTGTGACTTGCTGCAGGCACAAAACGGATACCTACTAAGTACGGCGGTAAGACCAAAGCTAAAGCACAGTAAACATCATCATATCCGATAATTTGTTCCTCTCGCTGTCACCTAGATTAAGTAGTTAATGGGCCAAGCATTTCCAAAGCTGTGAGATCAACATGTAAAGCAGGGTGAGGTCTTAACTGATTAAAACAGGTAAACATGCCACACCAATATGATGAAAATAACACAGGCAATTACGGTCTACAATGAGAGAGATGGGTACATCCCATTTCAGTGAACCAAAAAGATACCAAATTAGTACAGCTACGCGAAACCTTATAAGGTAGATTATTTCAGGAGAACGTTGACTAAGAGTACCTACTGGACGAACGCTACCTATTACGTTTTATTTGTACCTACCTAGGTTCCTTGAAACTGGCTCAAGTTTAACAGGAGATCCAGTACGAAACGTGCTGTAACTACTTGTTAAACAGAATTACTTATGATGGATTTCGCAAGTCCAGCTCAGACAAGATTATCAAAATATTACTTGATGTTTTAACTTATATGACTATTGTCAAACTCTCATCGACCCTTATCTTAAGGGCGACCATACAATCATGTTTGATAATGTTTTTCTGACTATTTTTTTAGTACACAGATATTTGAATGTTCTGAAATATAACGTCATTTTAAATTAACTGGTGATTTTACGATCGAGTAAGTTTGGACAAGTTTTTTACGGACAAAAATCACAACATAGCAAGTTAATTTCTGACATTTTATTTCAGAACATTTAAGTATCCAACAGTGCACTCAAAAAAATATCAGAAAAAACAAATGGCAAATGTAAATTCCGTCTTGAACCAATGATTATGATAATACAATATGTAAGTAATATCAACTGATAAATTGATCTAACCGTTGAACAGTGAGATCCACCCAGAAAAATGTGCTTTTATTCCTTCAGATTCGGAATGTGTAGGTATACCTACATTATCACAGAGATTTTCTACTGTTCACTTTTAATTAAGACTGACTGCTTATTTTAAGTTCTTAAATGACACATTTCTGAGTACCTAAACTGTTACACTTTGTTTGTTTTCAAATATATCTTTTTAACGTCAGACACTAATTTAAAATATTCTGATTAGACGATCGAGTAACTTTTGAAAACTTTTTTAGAAGAAAAAACATATTAAACCAATTTCTGATGTTAAAAAGAGATATAAAGACTATTTTAAGGTGCTCAGTTGGCAGAACTACCAAATACCTAATTAGTTACTATATTTTAGAACATATACTAATATCCAGAAGTTTCCTCAGAAAAGAGGCCATTAGAATCATCAACAAACAGCGACATATGTAAGAAAATTCTGTTCTAAGCATTGGGACACAATTATTACACCATATACAATAAAATGGATAAATACCAGGAAATCGAGCACAGAAAAGATTAACTTTGGTGTGGCAAATGGCCAAAGGCAATATTTGAACTGACATAATAATCTAGGGCTTCTTGACGTCCACTTTAGCAGGTGAGGGAGGTACAGAGAAATCGATTTCCGGTAGAGGATCCCGCCAATACACGAAGTTGCTGTAATCCTCCGCTAATTCTTCATCCGGCGGAGGGGGAAACATCTCGTCCACCAAGTGACACATACTTGTGTACCTGAAAAGAGATCAAAATTAAAGCAGATGCTCTGATCTGAATAGCCGCTGGCACAAACAAAGCTAATATCACTCTTTTCCTATTTTTCGGGAACAAAGCGAAAATTTTAAAAAATTAGCTGGGAAAGAACAGGCCAAGTTACAACCAACGCTCTCACTTTAAAAAAATCCAAACTTATCTCACACCACTTCAAAACCAACTTTTTAGAGTCAAGACAAAAATTCAAATTTTAACGGGGCAGTTTTTTGTACCGGTTAGAAAGGTGGCATTTCCACAATTCAATAGGTTGTTGCACACAGGGGAAGTCTTTTAAATAAAACTTCCCTTTTTAGGTGACATTTTTTTTAATGACTCCTTAACTCCTCGATTTTCCTTATTGGTCCTTGGTCTTCGTTCAGGGAAAAATTTCCAGAAAACAGAATAGGTTCGGATTAGCAAAAATTAGGTTTTGACATATGAGATAACACATATCATAAATCTAATAAATATGAAAATCCATTTGGTAGAAACCTCAGAAGCGGTTTACTAGGAGTCAGAACTGTGTTATTGTGCGCAGTATGAAAGACAAGCTTTGCTTGGATTTAATAAAGATCACTAAAGAGGAGGAAAAGTCTTCAAGCACAAAACCAGACATAAAGGAAGGTGAAGGAAGGTGCAGAGGGGGCAGTGAGGGCTTACCGAAGAGCAAGGCGCGAAGACAGGTGTTGACACCGAGGTGACAGAAACAGACCGTTGCCGCGGGTTGTGCCAGCAAAGGCGGCTCCACATGCAAGCCGAGCCCAAGCCAAGTATTCGACAAAAATTCAGCTGTCATAGGTCTCATTGCATGTGAATAACGAATTTTGTGGAATTATCACACAGTGCTTTCGAGGACCTTTAACCTGAGTAAAGTCAAACAAATGTGCCGAACACAAAGACTGGAACTCGGAGCAGGTATGTTGTGAGCCGCCTTAATAGACTACCTTAGGACCTTGCGTCCCACCCAAAATTATAAACTTATAACCGTTGTGAAAGATATTATATACAATAATTTAGAAAAATAAAGAAGCCAAGCTCAATTGAGAAGATAGGGTGACAACCATCCCTAAAGCCATCGGAAAATAAAAAATAACATTGTATAATGTAGAAAAATATTATCCTTAAAAATATCACAAAAAATAGGTAACATGGTATAGATTAGGAAAACCTTGGTCCTAGTATGCTTTCTTAGAAAAACATAAAAGCAAGAATACTGGTTAGATCGTAAACAATACATACAAGGTTTCGAGTTCACAGAAACAAGTGCTCCACGAATCACTGAAATCAATGAAAAGGGCTTGGGGTCTATTAAAAACTCGCCAACTAAACGTTACAAGATGAGAAGAAGAACCATGCATCAAACAAATTACTCGGTTGAGACGGGGTCCCTAGGTGAATTTCGCTTAAATCGTAAAATCGGAACAAAAGTTGATCATGAATATGTAAATAAAGGAGTGACATTGATTAGTTATCATTAGTTTAAATCAACGATAGGACAGGGAAAAGAGCCATTCTACCCCCTTGCTTAGGAGTGAACCACTTTTTCGCCTGAAAGGATTCCCACTGGCTGCCCACCCATTACCTAAAAACTAGAAGGCCCAAATTTTAGGTCTACTGACAGCACCACTCATCAGTAAATCAGTCGAGTTCATGCACCGTTCTAAGAAGAAAAAACTCTTGAAAGAATTCATGCAAAGGAAAACATCAAATTTATACAGTTAATAAATACGGACTGCAACACACGCAAGGCATGCACTACAGAAACCCTTACCTCCTCATTTTATAATCAAGCGGTTAGTATTGTAAGTAGGTAAATGGGCAGATTGATAGTGATAGAATGATAGTGCCAGAGGGAAGAACTCTTTGATCCCACAGAACAGGTTACCCATTAATTGGAAAAGCAAATGTCACCAACGATGAGCAACCAATTCAACAGACAGATAATCCCATCTTATAGCATTTTCATATACCACATTTAGTGCGCACGTTGACAATGGTGGTGTTCACACAAAAAGGGCACGGCATTGCTTCATCGTGAAAAAACACCACACAGTCATTTAATGCCACCAGAGTAATAATTAACTTCGAAACTTAGTAATTAGTAGGTACTTAGATAAGCATCCCAAGACTCGAAAATTCAGTTAGGTACGAACGCACCTACTAAATATTATAAATGGGGCACTGTTTCCGAACTCTTACACAATACTGAATAGCTAGCCATACTAACAGGACAAACTGAAAATAGAAGACGACTAAAAGATACAAATCTCATCTGTCATCACCAGAGTAATATAAGGAATATTTTAGAGGAGGAAAAAAGTCATTTATGATGATACTTTGGTCATGGTAACTGAAACAAAACAAATTAAAAATTAATAAGGTTTCGATCAGTACCCACCCAATACTGTTTTGATGTTTTTTCAACCATTCCCAGCTCTTTCTCCAGTTTTTGTTCATTCAGAAAAATCTCGTTTAAAAACGTAAACAAACAGCACTAGGCCTACAGTTTTTATCTCCAAACTATCCTGCATATGCCAGGAAATATAAGTCAAATATTTTTTAGTTGTGCAAAATCCTAGTTTTGGGTCAATGAGGTTTAGCATGCGTAACATGTGTGTTGTCAGGTATGCAAGCTTGACACCAATAAAACAAAAATTAAGTGCCCAATAAACTGAACAGTTAGAAATAGTATGGATAATCATGCAATTTAGGTGCTGATTTTTATACTCCCAATGTTTCTACTACAGACAAATTCCACACATACACGAAGATAAAGGTAAGTTTTGGCTAAGGGCAGATACTCGTACGTTCAATTGTAGCTCAGAAAGAGTGAGGCCATGATATTATTTTCCAACTACAGGACTACATTCAGTAGAAGCAGATAATGTGGTACTTACGAGGATTGGAACGTCTGGGTGAGCTCGTGCTTCAGCTCTCCTTTGTAATTGATAGTGAAAATCCTCACGATGGGGATCCCAACAGCTCTGTACGCCCACACATCCTGCGGGAAAAATTGTAAAACAAAACATTAAAAACTTTCTGAAATGGTTTATCATATGATAAAAAAGTTACTATATTCCAGAACACATAATTTTCCCAGCAATTTCCCAGTACTGATGACAGAAAATAGGTTCTGGTACATCTTGCTTGTACACTGAGCCTCAGTGCTATATAATATATTTTTTTCTCTTATGTAATAAAGAGATAGGATGAATAAAATGGCAACCCTCTCATCTCGGAAGATTAGTGCAGTTGGGAGGCAGATCATCAGGAAAGTCTCATTGTGACTGATTGCAACATCACCAGTTGGACGGTGGCTGACATCATGGATAAAATGAATTCTCTGAACTGAACTAAACTGAACTCACGTTGACACGATTTCCGTAGCCAGCGTAGAAGGGCTTGGTATCAGGAGGGAAAAGAGCGGCAATGTCCCGCAGGCAGGAAATCTTAAACTCTTCTGGCTTCTTTTCAATCACCTCTCTAAAAGAAAAAAGATTCTAGATTGTTAAAAACAAAGATCAGCATTTCAGTTAAAAAAAAAAAAAAAAAAAAAAAATCTTCGTACAACAGATGCGATGAAAATCCATTTTGGTGGCCTACTCACCTATGGAAAGCGCTGATGAGACTAGTAGGATTGAGGAGAAGTGGACCGTCAGGCAGCGAGAGGTCCCCTTGCTTGATGGAGCGCAGGTACTCGCGTGTGACGCGCGCCTGTCCAATGGCTCGCGCAGATAAGTACAACAGCTTGTAGCCGTTGTTCTTGATCTTGGTGAACAGCTGCGCGACACCGCTCTGCGCCCAGTCTTTGCCCACTATAGGCAGTACGTGGCCCAACACGTCAGACCTGCCGACATAATTCACTTTAGTCAGCGTTTCTACTATAATGTAATATCACAGCAGACATTGTAATGTGTCAAATAATACCAAAAATGTTTCACTTTTATGGCCAGACAGTATTAATTGTAATCTTTAAAAAAATAACTTCAGTTGTACACATATTCTATTTTATTCTGTTCCGAGTGACTTACTTGGTAATGGTGCCATCAATGTCAGAGATGACAATTTTATCATCATGGCGCCATTTGTAGATGTGGCATTTGCACCGCGTAGTACCTTGATAAGCTGTCGTCACGCTGAATTCCACCTCGTTGGCACCATCTTCAAGGTTCAGACTAGCCTAAAAAGAGAACAACCCCAAAATATACTTAACTTTAGGCATTTATTTCTTTCGTACGGTATGATCTGGGCTCTTGACCTGACACAAGAAATCTTTGGTCGTAAAAACTAATTGGCTTGGTTGGTGCTTACTTCTTTCCTAAAAAAACGTCAGTTTTTTTTCTTTTTTTTTCTGAAATCACTATAGGAACACGTTTGTGTCCTAAAACCTCTACACATTAAATTAGTTTTTGGAGTGAGTGAAAAATTTTAGCAGTCAATATAATCACACTGCTCTGAAGAGTCACTTTTGCAGTGCAGAAAGCAGTGAGGGCGAACGATATGAATTTTAACAGTACTAACAATTTGGTCCGACGAGAGCCTCAATGTTTTCCTGCATTTGTCAGTCAGCTGGTAAAATCGACGTTCCTTGGGGAGCTTGGCCTGCTGATGGCTGGGCCCAGGGTCTGAGTCATCGCTGCTGTTGGACCCCGCATAGCCTTCTTCCTTTTCCTTCTCTTTTTCAGCCTTGTCCGCCTCATTCTTGTCCTGTTCTTCATCCTGCTTCTCAACTAGTGAGGACAGTTGACTGGATTCTTCAATGAGAGCTTCTTTCTTTCTGTACGGAAAAAGGTGAAAATAGATTAGCCCTCAACATTCCCCAAATGCATACCGCAAAAGTAAGTGGTATTAAATGGTGCCAAACGCCAAAAAAATTAAGAAATCCACAAAAAAAAAAATTAAAATCGGAAAAAAATTCAAGGCTAACATTTCTTTTTCTGTAAATTTTGGTAAGTAGGCACCTTTTTAATGAAAGAAAGTCAAGTGCGACCATTGTCGGACCCTGCACTTTATCACACACTCTCCGACCCACAACAAAATGGAACAAAATCAAACTTACAAGAGAGCATCATCGGGAACTGACGGATTGACGGTAGGGTCAGCACTTCGCCTCCACGTGAACCATGAATAATAACCACTGGGCTTGGCTTTGTCTTTCAACTCTTTCAACTTGGCAGCTGGCATCAGCTCATTCGACAAAATTTCAACCACAGGCTAAAAAAAAAAAAAAAGTTCGTCAAAAATTTTAATAAGTAACAATTCTGGGCCTTCCTTTAATTTTCCGGCATCTTTCACTCGCAGCTTATTTAAATTTTAAAAACAAACGATCCAAGCGGTCCGATGAATTTGAAGCGACTTGTTTGAGGGTACGATCCATGACTACACAAAATCCACTGCACCATTTTATTGTTTTAAAACACCCACTGATAATTTCTCTAGTGCCTTTTAATAAACGGTATGAAAGGGAAAAAAGCTAGAAGAAGAAATGGCTCATTGGCACCCCACATAATATATGCCTTATCGTCTATTTTGTAGTGGAGCAGTGAAATTCTTGGACTTAGTATTCCACTGAATGGTGACGAAAATTATCCATTTATGATGAAATACTACAAAACTGACCTGAGGCAAGGAGCGCTTGAAGAGAGCGACGGACATGACTAGAGGACAGGCCATACGCCAATTGTAATACTTGGCACCCACTCTGACCACCAGGTCGGGGTGCTCGATCATCATTGGGTTGGCCACGAGGTCATCGTAGCTAATGAGGCATTGGTTGAAAAGCTCTTCGGACACTCCCGAATCTAGGTGACCGCACAGTGACATGCTCACATCCAAGCTTTCTCCCCTGTAATCAGTTAGGAATTATTATTTTACAACAAATTTTACGGAAATATCAGCAAGGAAAATAATAATTTACATGATTTATTTGATGTCGCATACAGTTAGCCGGAGAACTCGCTGTAAGTCGAGATTTATAAAAAGAGGTAAAAGTAGTTTCCATCAGTCATCCTGTCTATGATAATTTCTCGACTCACTTGCTGTGGGAGGCCCAGTCGGCACCAATGGTAGGGGGAGACTGGCTGGTGGGGGAATGCGGGATGGATGGCCCGTTCCCGCTCTCCGCATCGTCTTCATGATGCCCTTCATCTGAAAACATGACTCATCAGTGTTCAAAATACATAAAAATATTCCTACTCGAATTGACAAACTCTTCACAGTTCCAGTCCAGTGCCTTGAAAACAGAGAAGCAGCGGAAGTTTACAAAATGACTTCCAGTCTCACCTTGAAGCATTCCAGGTTCGATTTCACATGAAAGCACAAGCTTTTCATGGTTATGAACACAAGAAAAAAGCAAAATGGGTCGTGGCGAGCATACCTTGAGAAGCAGTATTGCGGTAGTGGTGCGGGAAGTAGAGGGCCGCTACTTCAGGGTCGTCAGCATTCAATTCGGATAGGTAGATGCCTTCTTGCTGACCACGCCGCAAATGCTTCGTTTTCTTCATGAAGGAAAACATTCCACTCAACATGGATCGCTGCGCTTCCTCTTGCTCTTGCTTCTTTGCCGCTTCTTCTTCAGCAGCTGTAGCCAGTAGCTTACCAGCAGTCTGTAAGTCATCAGGAAAGAATATTCAAAACAGGAACTGCTTATGACAATTATTTTAGAATACATTAGAATATATCTGCTAAAGCCTTGGCGACTGACGTTATAGCATTTTTAAGCCACGTGACGTCACGGATATGCTGCAGACAGTATGATTCTGTTTACTTTGAGTCTTACCGAGTTGGGCCGAGGTGGTGGACTTGGTAGTTCACCCCATTTCCACGACTGCGGAGCCGTTTCCATTTCAACATCGTTTTCTAGATGGCGTCTCTGCTCCAGCTCAGTGTCAGACGCCACTGGTGACGAAGGTCGCGATTCTGGGCTAAAAAAACCAGTAAGAAATTTTTCAGTACAACACGAACACTTGCCTAAGAACTTCAGAATGCTGTACAGCAAATCACATGGTTACGCTGGACTGCCAAGAAGACGAAACTTTCTTTAATCGTTTTTAATGTTGACAGTTATGATAAGCTAATTAATTCCCCAAAACTCAGTTTAATGAATTTGAAAGGTATAAAAGGTTGGTAGCTTTATATTAAAGTAGTACTTCTAGTAGGTATATCAGCAACTATTGACACGTCAATTCTCTCAGTCAAATAATTAATAAAGGATCTACACATTTAGGCACAACATTCAGACCAATATTTTCTCCACATCAAACTAATTTATTAACATCTGAAAAATCCTTAATTTGAAAGAAAAAAATCACAAGGCAAATAGTGCTGTTCATCCATCTCCGAAAAGCATTGAAAAGCACTGCTGCCATGTCAGGTACAGGTGTACTGCACCATTTTTTAGTTCGGAAAATGTCTATCAGGTAGAGGAAAATTCGTGCAGTAAGGAAGAATAGCGATGACTCTTAGTTACACTGAACTAAATAAAGGATGTGCCTGTTTGCAGCTGAGAAAAGTGTCTTTATGTTGCAAGCATTGTGCAGATAATAACAGTACAAGGTGTATCTAGAGCCACCGCTAACAAAAATTAAGAAAAAGGTACACAAATTTAAATTACCAAAAAGGGCAAAGAGTCACAAATCAGTCGGAGCTTTCAGAACGCCGTAAAGAGTTATTTGTTGATCATAGATAAATCATGCAAACACGTCTAAGGGAATAAAATATCAGTCACAGGGATGGGGACAAGCACAAAGCTTGGAAAGTGCAAGGATTTAGAGTCTGAGATGTTTAGGGAAGGTAAACAGGTATGTTTTCTAGCTGAACGAAAAGCTCGGGTCCATGACACACGAACATGACATATTTCAATGAGTTAGGGTCAGCGTACACAATGAACGGCATGGTGTCAGCGAGCGTCTCGGCAGACACGATTAGCGCGCCACGCACTCCCTCCGCTATGATGCTGCGTGAAACATAGCCAAACTCGGTCACACCAATCCGAAACATTCGTTGCTACGTTTAACCGTGACTTCAATTTCAGCTTCTGATTAAAACTTCGCGCTTCAGATAATCACAAGCGAGAGAAAATAATGCTTGCTGAAAATGGGGCCAAAACTGCACGTAAGTTGAGAATAATGATTTTTTCAAAAGAAGTGTGGAGCAGCAGTGGTATTCCCTTTCTTGAACGCCAGCAAACCCACTCAACTAACACCTTCAAAATTTATTGTAAGAAGATAAGGTACGCCATGACGCAATATACGGAGAACAGTTCTTCTTACAATAAATTTTGAAGGTGTTAGTTGGGTGGGTTTGCTGGCGTTCGAGAAAGGGAATACACCTCCAGGTGAAGTTTGCGCTACAGCTCATGGCTCCAGCAGCCACTGAGAGGTTTTCTCTCTAATAATTTGAGATTGTTGTGTATTTTTTCTGTAATTTACAAGTAGAAGTACTCTGTAGTAATACTAGTGACTCAATCACGATAGCAACTTTTCCCCTTCACCCTCAATCTCACTCAAACAAAAGCAACTTCTCCCTTTAAATGAATAAGCAGCAGGCATAGTCACGGACACACATTATTGAGTTCTTCCCTTCAAGTGAATTGCTAAGCAAAAATCATATCACGTGTTAATATAATGGACGTTAGTAATTGTAGCACTGTACAGGCACACATGAATTAGTTAGGCTACCTGCATCCGGTTGTGAGCTCAGTGTCACTAAAGAAATTGTAATCATTTTCGGCAGCCAGTGGCAGCCTCTGCAGCTCGGCGAATGAATCGCTAGCCTGCAAATGAATCCTCCGCAACTCAGGCTCAACTGCATCTGCTTCTACGGTTTCAGTCTTCTGCGAAAAAAGCAAATCTGTTTACGAACAGTTCAGAAATATAAATTTTGAAACCTTTATTAATCCAGATCTGATAAAGTACTCGCTATCTACTGAACACTAAAAAAAAATTCAGTGTTTCGACGAGTCGATCCCTATTTATTTTTCAGGTGGCAGTTGTTTACTACTTTATCATCACAGATGAAACAGGTCACACATAATATGGCTTCCGGTTACACGTTTTAGTTATTTATACGAGTACATAGAACCTAACTCGATTAACAGGGAGTTTTCCGACTTTGTCTCTCCTGATAGGGCAAGCACTGCCAAATACCTCGACATCCTCCAGAGTAAATACTGCGGTTTCCTCTTGCTGGAAAGTGGGTTTGCCATGGTTGTTTTGGTTATTCTGATTGTGGGAGCCTCGCCGCTTGACGCTCGACTTCTTCCTGCGTTTGCGCTTCCCTCCCTGTCCTCCCTGCTGACTTTGCGAAGCTGACGATGAGCTCTGCTCACCGTTCTCTTTGTCCACACGATCTTCCTTCACAGTTGCGGATGCATCTGTGGCCACTAATTAAATTCATAATCACATTAATATTATGTAAAAGATCCGACAAGGAATTTCTCGCCCTACGTCAAATTTTTTATTTTCTTTTTTTTCGCGAGGACAGACTAACAAATTAACCATATAATATTACATACCAATCATCAACGAAACATCAATCTAACTACCGGATTTCAAGCAAATCAGCCTACAAGGAAACAACTTTTTGAGAAAACTCCCACCCAGTTTCATGGCTAGTCAAAAATGAGGTTTTCCTCGACAGAAACGGCCGAAATTTTCAAAATGGTGGAAACCTGTTCAATAATCGTTTAGTTTCAATCTCTGGCTTTGTCTTAAGATTGAAATTTCACTCTGTTTTAAAATCCTGACCAAACAATGTTAAGGACAGTATTTTTATAATCATTAGATAAGAACCAACCCGGAAATGGGGCGTCAGCATTTCCTTCGATAGGGCGGAACTCTCCTGCAGCAATGCTGAGTTTCCGCACAGTCTCCTGCTCATAACTAACGGTTTCTGCGACAAACACCTTCGCCATCTGCCGCTCTTGCTCCTCCTTCTTGTCCTCCTCTAAAAAATCATGCCCCACGTCAAGTAAACATTAAACAAGAGAGAAGAAAATGGAAGTAACCCCACAAATTGGATAGCATATTTAACTATAGATATACAAGCAATAAATTTACTTCAATGGGTTGACAAAATGTTCTTATTGGGCTTCACTTGGAGTTCACTTCAAAATATGATTCAGTTTTAAATACAACTTGATTAAATATTATCATACTTGAAAAAACGTAATTACTTACATGTTACGTTAGCATTTCTTTTGATCAAATTTTTATTGACAACACATCTTCTCCGATGTATAAGTGCGTTGTAGGACACTAAGTGTAGACCAGACCTAATCTTCTTAACGTATAAAGGCCGATTCTGAAGGTTATTAAGGTTACAAATTGGGCTGCGTCTAACCTTTCATCCACTCATCTAGATGTTGATGGGAAGGTATAGGGGAGCAGGCCAGATGAGGGGGAATCTCCTCTTCATCCCCGTCTTCTCCTGGTGGAACCTCCTCCACAAAGAACGCCTCCCCGCTCTCCCCCAGCTTCATATGGATATCCAGTGGCTCCCCATTGATCTCTATGTCCACCTGGAAGCACAGTAAATTAAGTCTCCGACAATGGTCGCAATTGACACTCTCCCATTCAGATGGTGGTAATACACAAAACTACTGAAATGGCTTTGGCATGGATTTTTCGCCAGTAACTTCGCTGTTGTTAGGATTTTAGACAGGGTCGTGCAGCTAGGGCACTGCAGGGACGGACGGAGAGTTTTTTCAAAAACGACCTTTTTTAACACGAGGTTAAACTTTTAGATTGTAGGTACAATATAATGAAACCACCAGATGGGTGACGGAGCATCATCGCACAGCCATTGAGTTCAAGTTCATCCGGTTATTATCTAACTGACATACTGTAGTGGAGATCGGAGCAACTTCGCCCGGCCGGCTACCTAGTGTTCCGTAGAAACCTGCTCTTTTCGATAACTCTCGTGACAGTCCCTCAAACGTTTAATGAAGGCAGTTTCGTAATTTTTCATGAAATTAGGAAATCATGGCATTTTTCTACTCACACGCTCAGTATACTGTGTTCGATTTAAAAGAGACAGGTAAATACGGTAGGTAGGTAGGCCCAGTAAAGAGAAAACTGAAGATTTTCTCCCATGTTTACCATGTTAAATTTCCGAAAAAATCCGAGTTTTTCTCTTAACTGAGTATGGTGTCTTAGTAGTTACTTCCGCTAATTTAATAGATTTATCTTTCTTTTTTGTTTTTCAAAACTCCCCTGTCACTAGGAACGCACCCTGGTGACTCTGGTTGGACAGGAATGGTAGGCACTTGCGACTATGTAGTTTCATAACTCCAGTTTAGCGGTCAAATAAGTTCTTCTAAATATAATCCCCATTACTCAGCTTCTAACTATTCGGCAGTTATCATCATGTTTACCTAATTAATAGATACATAAACAATGTTGCATCAACCCACTCAGGCAGAAATAGGAAGTAAGTACATGCTTACGATCTTTTCTCGGGAGCGCAGGACTCCCAACTTGCCGAAGCGGACATGGAAAGGTGAGCATGTGAATGACCCATCCGGCTGCTCCACCACCACCACGTCGATGGCCCCAGTCAGTGTCGCCGCATTGATTTCTTTGTAAAAGTCACGGAAATTTGTGAAGAACTTGCCGATCAAGTTCATGCTGTTCATAATTCACCCTGCAACCAATGAGACAATGTCAGTGAAGTCGCAACTCCTCAATCTCCGTGTCTCCGTTTAGAGATATAAGAGCTTTCGTAGTACGCGGAATAGTGGATTTTGTTTTTTTCTTCCAGCTCTTTGTAATGTATCTACCTACCTGTTTAGAAAAGTAAATCGGTCTGAACGCCAAGCCTTGTCTTCTCACCCAACACGACAGATGCGTACCAACGGAGAAGTTGGAACGTCTCGGCTCAGAAACAAACAATAGAAATGCTAAAGGTTGGACGTGGGCAAGAATGAAGTGACTCACCGGGCAGAGATTGTTTACGCTGTTTTGACTATTTACGTAACTGAAGAGAATGTTTAAACTTCACGAGGCTGAAACACATCCGAGTAGGGTCCCTTTTGTTTGCAACTAAAATGCGCTCTAATTAGGTGTGGGGAAGCACTATTATTTGAAATAGATGTAGATTACGATAAAGCTGATTATCTGTAGATACTAACAGCCGGGGCGTGTGGAATGAGGCAGGTAAGTCGCGGTCAACTTGTTATTGCAGTAAACAATTTTTTACAAGGTTTCGCGCTTCTGATTGCGCGCTGGGTAGTTGGGTACTTTATTTTTGTCAGAATGAAGCAGGGACCACGCTTATTTATTTTAAGAGCCAGTTCTAAATCGGTAAACCCTCAGTACAAAAAAAAAATCAAATAGATACCTACCTACCTACCTACACGCAATAAGAACTTAGGGACAACCTGGGTTTTACACACAGGTAGGTAATGATCTACCTACAATACGAGTATAAAATCCTTCAACCCCCCCCCCCCCCTCCAATTCCCCGATGGAGCATATAAAGAGGAAAGGGGAGAACACGTGTCCTGTTGGGGAAGGCAATCAATAGTACCGTACTTGTATCACTTATGGGGTTACTTTCGTGTTTCGTTGTGTCGTTTCTCCCCTACTCAAGGAAGGTGAGAGTTTCGTCTTTCCTCTGACCCTTTTCACCGACAATTTGACAACAATTATGTAGCCGACTTAAGTTTCGTCGAACTTACCTAGCACTGACCACTGAAAGCTCAATCTAACCACAATTATTCATCACCACACTCCATCACAGCTAGCTTGGTCAAACACGGCACCTGAAATGTCCGTCCTACGCATTATAGAACGATAAAACTACTCTGTGACTCCGCAATGACTGAGCAAGAACTGACACTGCCGGAGCGAGTCTTGGGACCCTCGACTATCGAGTGCCGAGATCGGTGACGAGAGGCGAGACGTGGGCCTCGGACATAGGAGGCCGAGGCCAAGGAGACGAGCCCAAAAGCTTACAGCCCAATGAACAAAAACATGTTGTGCAACACAACTTGACGTCGAGGGAGCAACAGGAACGACTGATAAACAATGCAACACGATGCAGTCTTACACAAAGGGACGGATGATAAGCTCAATATGAGAGATGAGCAGCTTGTGCTCTCAACTGGTTTAATGGTTCGTCCAAATGGCGACCTTCGGACAAGCGGCCGTCAGCAGCGACAGCACTCAAAATCACGGTTTTGACCTCCGCATCTCACGCGGCGCGAATTCCGTGATCGATCTCAGGCTATTTCTATCCTAACAAATAACAGGCGTGGCGAGCAAACAAAGGGAGAAGCTTTCATCTTTCTGTCTCCTCATCCCACCTGGCACCTGCTCTGCCTATGCCCCATGAAGGTAGTAAATGACATTTATAGCGATACAATTCTGAGTCAAAACAGATTTCTAAAGCTCGTCATCAGACCTTGGACTTGAGACCCCCATTTAACATTTGCCAGCTTCGCCACTGGACTAGCTAGTGCCTCCGCGTGTTGTAAACAAATGACGTCACGGGCTGGTGGCATTCTCTTCACATCACGCCACATGGCGCAAGCATCGAACATTGAACAAACAACGAGCTAATCTGCGCGGTTACAGACTTGCGAAAACAACGCGTCATTTATTTTTCACCTTTATTTCATGCAGTAACTACGCATTTTGCATGGGTGACGGGCATAGGTGTGGGAGAAATGCAAGTTAAGGGCAAGGTCTATAATTCGTGTTTGGCGATGACGTAGAGTTGTTGCCTATTACGAACCAATAAGACCATATCTAAGCTCTTAGGGCTTCGATGATTGAATCAGACTGGCACTTTTTACACAAAGTCATGGCAGACTAGGTACCTACCTACCTCTATAGGTACAATCGAACTAAACGTCTTCCTGGTCTCAAAGGCAGAAAGTTTGTTTTCCACTGGCCTTATTTAAATTCTCGCCAAATCGAAAGTACAGACAGACACATCGTCGTCAGCCGGGCTGGGCGGTTACTGACCTGCTTTATTACACATAGGTATCGCGTGATGCACGGAGGTAATGATCTCACCCGACAACGATCGCGCCACTGCGACGGCAATACCGCATGGCCATATGAGTCCTCAGAGGAAAGGAAAATAGTAGATAATCAAAAGCGATAAACAAGAACAAACCTATCAATTTTGTCCAGGGAAGTAAGACCATAGTAAGACCCAACAGATCCTGCAGGAAAACTTGTTCGTATCTGAATTTTGTCCACGCCAAGACTTGACCTAATTTTAAAAAGAATTCAATTCCTGCTTTTGGATTGGCTCTATGCCAATAGGGAATCAAATGTGCTTTTTCAGACTGGCTTCGAAAGTCAAAATATCCAAACCTACATCGCAGGAGCAGAATAGGTATTATCTAATAAGTAGGAAGTATATAACGCGGGTCATACCTATATAACTAGAGGCTAGAGGAAGCTTTCCTATTACTTTTCGATCCTTACCTAAATACCTACTAGGAGTAACTTAGATACCTACTTGCCTAACTACAGTGCGCCAAAGATAAGTACCTAACACTAACACTTTCTAGAGAGGCTTGCCATAAGACGACAACCTGTTTCAGTATAATTACCACCATAGGTATTTACTTACTAGTTAGTTTTACGGGTTAGTTTCATACTGGGTAACAGTTGTCACCTGTACCTAAGCTGTAGCGACCTGAAACTTAATTTTCAATAGGTAACACCACGAGGTGCCACCGCATCTAATAGGTACGTAAATTTTAATAATTACCTAACTACTAACAATGAAAAATGAAACTTACCAATATATTGACAATCGATCGCAAGGGAAGGAGGGTCTTTTCTTTCAAGGGAAAGTCCCTCGATACTGTACTATCACAATATTAAGAAGCATAGTAAAGTAAACTTTTAGTAAATACGTGAACACGCTCAAATTATACAACGTTGAGAAATATTGAACAAAAACAATGTTTTGACACTTGAATAACCCACTCCGACCAAAGTTGAGGTGCCTCTGTCGTCTGCTGCATTGATTCATTGGACTCTACCGAGCCAAGCGCTATCTGGCGGCAAATTCAAAACTGGGAAACTTAAGAAGACGAAGCTGTAGATATAAAATGGACTCTCTCTTATTTTTTTTACAATATTACTTTTTGGAGGGATTTTCCATAAACTCTTTTAAAAGTTTTTAAACTTCCAGTTTTTTTTAGTTATTCAATATAATTAACGGGTATTACGCTTAAAAAATTACTGCCTCTACTTGAATATTATTATGGCTAAAATTTAATTAAATTACATCCATAATATAGCACAAGGTCAACCTCGTTGAACTGAAATTTGCGTGTATATCGGGTAGTAAAATAGGGCCCAGAAGGCAGACAACAACGAGCGGGGAGTATAGGGGACGTTTTTATGCCATGAAAGGAAATAATGGAGAGAAATACGAGAAAAAATGGGATTTGAACATAAAATAGATCGGTGGTGAGATAAGTACGAACAGATATCCTATAGGTATGTTCAGACCTAGGTAGGACCTACTTTTGAATTCTTTTATATTGATCTGTGGTTGAGAGATGTCTGGGGATGGAAAGCGTTCACCAGTGGTCATGCCCTTAGCGCGTTATAGCCTCGATCTTGGCTTGAGTCTGCCACAATGCGACTGCGCTCCTTGATCTATATCAAGGTTACCCTCCGGCCAACAGCTTGTTTAGCGACCACTTTAGTTAGATTCACTTATAAACATGCCACTTATAGCTCAATTGGCGAATTACCACAAGCAGTTTTGGCGTCTGGTCGTTGCACGTTTGATAGGAGCTAATAAGCATCACACCACCTGTCGGTAACCTATGGCTCGGTACCTACCTCTTACATAATTAGCAAGATAGGTATAATAATTAGAAGGTTAGGTACCTACTAAGTACTTATATGTTTACGAATGGTAGGTAGGTACCTACCTAAGTACCTACTTATACGAGTACCTACCACTGAGGACTGCGAGGCATGACGGAGGTCTAAACTAGTTGTGTGGATGCTATAAAGTAGGTATAGGTGAGGTACCTACCATAGGTAAGTTAAGGTACAGAGGCTAAGGTAACTGGTGTAGGTATACCCACTTATGAACCTGAACAATGCACTCTGCTATTCGTCTACTTCGACTGCTCACTACGCATCTGCTTTTGACCAGTTGCCAAGGCCAATGACTGCGAGAGCTTTTGTTGGCCTATTCGACTGACAGATGGGCAAGGAAAAGCTCAGTCCCCGTTTTAATGTTGATGATTCAGAACTGACCGCCAGTCTAGCAATGCCTACCTCTAACTTCATGGTGTGCTGCCACTCTGCTACAAAGTACCTACCTATCTAAGCTAGAGAACCGCTCACAAGGGATCTTTCCTTATTTCCCAGTACAACACTGAAATATTGCTGCTACGTTTTTGCAATGTCTCTATCGTCATTTATGTGAGTCAGAAGAGACGTGCAATAGTACAATAATAGGTGCCAAGCTCTTTAGACATATAGGTACCTAAACTCTGACTATACCCTAGTGCTGTGGAGCTCGCGCAAGGCCCAGTAGGTACTGCCACAGAATTAAACACTCATGAAATATGAAATGCAATGCATTATTATTGTTTCCGAAAAACAAAGCTTTGATACATCTACAACAATATAAAATAACCATACAACCCACCCAACCGCCTAACAGTTTGTTTCCTTTAAAAACATTCGTAGAAAGGCAGAACCTAAGGATAATACTTTTTAGATTGTTCCCTGCTGCAAAGAAGAGTGAAAATATTTAGCATGCATCATCCCCATACTAAAAGTCTTCTCTAGTTTCCACAAATATATCTTAACATAATTTCTAGGAAAGTATCTAGGTACATAACCTACATATTCTAAAATAATGAACCCTGAAGACGATGTCCGATCTGAGAGGAACGGGAGATTTGCCTGTGGGCAGGAACAGCAGCGCAGCTCCATGAGATCCCTGGGCGCTGCGCAGTTAATGTCATCTGCTTTGTCCTCGTCTTAGATGTAGATGGAGACAGGAGGAGAAAGCCATATTATAATCTGGATGATCCTGCAAAGAAGAGAGAAAAAAATTGAATCAAGATTTATTTTTAACACACAGCCGGTGCCAAATATTCATGAGGAAATAGTCAGTGAAAACCGAAAACAGCACGTCTATTCTGAGATTATCTCTACAAACAGCTTATACTTTGCGACAACAACCTATGCTTATTTACGCAGCTGACTACTTAGAATTATTACCAGAAATGTTTCAGCAGTTTCATTTATTTTTAAAAATACCTGAAAAAAATCAAACTTATCGTGCTTATTTAGGCGGGATTTTAGTGCCTGATAAGAAAACATATTGTAGGTTCATGTCGTATGTATTATATCGCATAGGTAAAATTTTATTTCCTAATGATTTTATAGCAGGAGAATTAAAATGATAAGTTGCAAAAAGGGGTGAATTTTCCTTCTTCCCAACTTAAACAGAATTGACGTTAAAAATAGAGTGGAGTAAAATGAAGTAAAGGTGAGGGTTGATGGGGTGGTTATATTCTTGTTGCGTAACGGAAAATTCCAATTTGCGCATCGATTCTCGAATAAAAACACATCCTACATCTACACTACATTCAGTACGAATGTCGTTACGTAGATTGGTACAGCTACCGGAGCCACAATATTACAAATTGAGCAGATACAGAATACCTATCGGAGACAGTAAAACAGGTACCTACCATTTTATTCAATGCAGGACAATACGAGATACTGGACTAGGCAGAAAAGCTGGAAAGCTAGGTAGAGGAAGAAACAGTTGACGACCCGGCGGTACATATAGAAAACAGCCATAGCAGTGAAGTTGGCGGTAGAACTCTCGAGAATATAACAGTCTGACACTTCTCGTTCAACGAACGTCCACACCCAGCTCGGCTGAAGGCTACTATTCGACTAACCCGAGTCCGGGCGAGGCACCTCTTAATAAGCACGCTGCCAACCGCCATGACGCGACTCCGACGCCGGCACTTCTATCAGCCGAAACAAACATGTTTACCTTTTTTCTGGAAGCAGTATATGGCATGCGGGCGTAGCCACACACTCAAGGAGATGGGGGAATGGATTTTCCTCGGTCAACTATTTATTATTTTTATTACTCCCATTGATTTTTGTGTCACTATCTGATTCTCTCTAGCAAAAAAAAAGCATATTAAAAAAAAACTGAAATTTTGCCACCACGTTATTTTCTCCACCCATTCGATACAATCTTTCATTTTACGTAGGTATAACATTTTGTTTTCGGGAAAGCTATCAAGCCACCATGAGGATTTCTACCGTATAGAGTGCCACTTGCTGTAAGTGGATCGAATCACAAGACATCATCAGTTTATACTTCCTCACACAATATCCCTACTACACTCATGTTTGTGAAGCATTTTCTGTGATGTGGCCTTCGGGGTGGAGCCCTTAGGTAATAGCCAAGGCTACGGTAGGTAGGTATTCTGAACTTTTCAGCTGTTTATAAAGAGAACATTTGCCAGCATCTCACCGGTAGCTCAACCGTACGAACCCTCAAGAGGTCTCGTCTACACTAAACTCCATCCCTGTAGGTATTTACCTACGTAGGAAGGTCTAAAATATAATTGACTTTTTTTAGAGCATCTTGCACTCTTGCACTCCTGGTTAGCATCTCATGTACAAACCACTCGAACGTACAGAACGGATCAGTTGGTTATCAATGTTTCATACAGGAAAACAAAAAGATTGCAAATCCAGGTTAGGGGTTTTCACACAATAAGACGAAGAAGAATCGTCACTTCAAGTTACCTATGTGGGGAATTAAGTGACAAAGCCACAAAGAAGTAGGCCCACAGACGTGAGTAATCGATTAAAACAAAGGTCACATGGAATAAAGACATCCGGGTCGCACAATTTCATATCAAAACACGGCGTAACCAAAAGCACGGATACTTCACCTGATATCGGTAGCTAGCTTATCTCCGCAAGGGGACAGGGTCCGAAAAAACAGAGACAAAGTCAAAGTCTAGTTAAATCGAGTTGAGGTTAAGGAGAACTCCCATTGGAGAGAGGGAAGGGGCTTCTGCTCCGGCGGTCTGCCACAACAGTTACCAGCCATTCTACGCAAATCTCCGATAGATAATTCTTGAAAGGGAGTAGTTGATGGGCATGTCCCCCCATACATCAAGTTCTAACTCAAAATTTTAATTTAGAACTACAGAACTGAAGACACATATAGCCAACGAAAACGATCGCAAAGATGATAACAATGTGGCGCCCAACGAGACGATTGCCCTTGGAGTAATAAAGGGACGCATAACACGCGGTGACGTAGCATGGATCGTACGACGTAGCGCCATGGTGCGGGCGGTGTAGCGCCAATACTATTGGCTGCCCGGGAGGCCGGTCTGCGAGCCCACTACCTAATTCGTTGTTTACAACAACTTCACTACCAAACGGCCTTCATTCGCACTTGAAAGGAATCCTTGATAGATTAGAATAACTTACTACGTAGTTCTCGAAAGCAATATCTACCCAAAACAAGAGTTACGACGTAGGTATGTCACACATTACTTATCCTGCAAGCGATACCAAATCTATATTGATACCTACCCCTATCATAAATCACCCATAAAAGGGGGGCACGAAATTCACAAAGCCAAGATGGAGCAGCTCAGGGATTAAGGTATTAGTAGAACTTCAAAGTGGGATGAAATTTGGGAGGTCACAAACGTCTTGATTTAAAAAAATCATGCAGGGGGGGGGGGGGGGGGGGAGTAGACGGACCCAAAGAGACCTACCTACATTAACTATATTAGTTAACCTAAAACTGTAAGTTTTTTTTTTACACCAGTAAGTACGAGTTGGCAGTTGGTTGACAATGCGACACGCGACATAATATCAGTTGATGGAAATGTCACAATATTTAGACTCCAAACGAGATAGTTCGCTAGCAATGCAACAACAAATGCAAAGCGATTGTGAGCGAACCCTTCAGCGATTTCCAGTGAAGCCTACTTTCACTGGTTAGTGGTAAGTATGTCTAGGGTCAGGATAAGAATGCACTCCTTCCTGAAGGTAGTCAATGCACTGTGAAGAGGCACGAAATACAAACTTTACGCTCACCAAGAGTGCACCGTTCATCACGAGAGCCGCCAGAGCGAAATAATTTCAAGATCAAGAAGAAAGCTAAAATAACGAATTCACGGGCTGCACCTAGCCTTTTGTGATGAGATGAGTGACAGTGAAATGGCCAACAAAAAGGAGGAGCTGAGAAGGCATCACCGGTGATCAGAGGATTCACACCTCGAACCTCGAACCCTACTTTCATCGCGTACTAAGACTGTACCTAATTAAACACATTCAGGGTATAGTGACTCAGCCAAAATACCTATGGCGTATGGAGTTGTTGTCAGTGGTTACTCAAGTACTCAAGATATAACAGTGTGAACCAGATGATACTCGTACATACTTTAAACGAAGTACAAAATTCGATCAGTTTTTAGAGTTTTGTGGTCAGACGGGTTCGAATGCATCTTCATACAACTAGGTGGGGGGGGGGGGGGGGGGGGTAAACTATTAGAGTCCTGGAGGGGGAGATGGATAAATAAGAGAGAAAGACCTCTTGGCATTACAGCATAAAGAAAGGACAGGTGAGAATCATTAAAAAGCCATCCATTAGGCATGAGACCAATCACCTTTCGTCTCTGTTCAGATACCGAAACTTGTGTACATTTACACGAACATTTACAGGACGAGGCCAGTGCGATGCCTTGAGTAAAACAAGCTGAGGTCATGCAAAATCTGCACTTTTTAAGGGCTAAGTTATTGGCCGTTCTTCTTCAAGGCTACCGCTGAGCATTGTATGTACAACATTAGCAAAGCGCCCTGCCATGAGGTTATTTATTACAGTCGCTCAAAAGTTCGTTAAATAATAAAGCGATTGTTAAATCCCAACACATTAAAACAGTGTCAGATGTTAAAAGCATGGGTGCTTCGGATTTGAAACAAAAGGAGGGTGGATGTTGTACTGAGTATTAGGATTCGCCAAACCTAGCGAGTCAGTTTGCCTTCTCCTACCCAATACATACCACTTTCTTTTATTTGCCAGTTAATTTTTAATAGAAATAAAATACCCCCGAGTTACAGGATTTGTACAACAGCCCTTAATAAGTCATACTTCTGAACGCGAAGATGATAAGATATTCAACGAAATAAAGAAGTAATTGAGAGACTAGGTACATACCTAAGCGTCCATGAAGTCAACGAGATACTTCCTGATCGGGAACTGCACGTTGCGGGCAATAACGTCAACGAACTGAAGGCCGACATTGCACTTGAACGTCGGCGCGTCCAGAACGTCCTCACTTATTTGAGTCAGCAGCTTCATCTGGATAAGGCTCCCCACCTGAAACACGCCAGAAAAATTAGTAACATTACTTCAACAGAACTGAATTGGCAGGTATCTACTCCACACAGACTCTCGGGGTAGGGGAGACCTCTCTAATGGGTAGTAGACATTTGTTTGTTTGTTTGTACACGCGTTATTTGTTGAAAAATCAATGGAGAAAGGGCATACAATGGAGGCATACGAAAAGTACGCTTCCAGACTTTTACTAAAGACCCTGTAACTCACTGACACCTTCTTTTCATTTTTGGTCGCCCCCTTCCCCTTTCCAAAACATAAAATTTGACACTCACTGGCCCTATTGTAAAATTCTTGGCGCCGCCGGCACTGGGTCAGTCCTCGTCTATGTAAAAACACATCTGAGAGTTACTTGAAAGTTACTCACCTCAACAAAGAGATCAGCATTGAGTGTGAATTTTTCATCGTTAAGGATTGCAGATACGATCGCAAAGAGGCGCTGCAGACCGAAGGGCTTTGGGCCCACCAGATGATGTTTCGCTCTCTCGGATTTTGCTTTGGCAGACTTGCGCTGCTTTCCCGAGTGCTTCACAAACAGTCTTTTATCCTCAGACGCTGGGTTATAGGATGCAATGTACGAGCCTATCAAAATATATTTTGAATAGAATGGCAACTCCATTACAAGCGCTTGTGTTGTCATTGACGTAATATTTTCCATCTCTGAAAGCTCCATGCCACTGTCGACCTTAAGATAAAGGGAACGTAAAGCCTTTTTGAAAAAAGGCTGACTTCTTTTCCACAGTTGGCCAGCATCAGTCTCTTTCAATTCTTCTTTGGCAATAGGCTCATAGTAATTTGTAAAACTAAGTTTGACTTGATATTGTAATTCTCTTAGATCGTGGCAAGCGTTATAGAATACACTTAAAAATAAATTGAGGAAATTTTCATAAAACGCCGCAGAAACCCCATCCGGTTTGTTACGTGCAAGAATCTGATGAAGTTGCTTCTGATCGTATTGCTCTAGGAAAATAGTGATAGGCTGAGTCACGTAATCGTTGGTAAAGAAATGCGTCCAGGGAAGTGTCGAGACAAAGACGACACAAAGCTTTAAACCTGAAAGCTCCCGCAATTTCACGAGAGCCGGAATAATATTTTTATTCAGTCCCCGCAATTTTTCACATTTATCAAGCATAATAATTATAGAGCGATCATCTTTTTTTCCGATGCCTGTTTTTTCAGACAGTTTCTGTAACTCTCGGACAAAATCCATCATATTGGTACACTTGGCGTAAGGCTGAAATTCATTTTCGGATGTCATACTATGTTTTGCAAGTTGATTAATAACACCTTCAAGGATCAATTTTAGGGAATAAGACTCAACGCAGTTGGCAGTGGCAGAAGCATAATCATCCAGGTGGAGGCATTTTTCTAGTAGTAATGTCTTTCCAGTGCCTGAATCTCCATGAAGAAATATTGAGCTTGGTGGTTCATCATATGGAGACGGCCCCAACAAACCAGTTAGCTCATCAATCTTATTCTCTAAATTTTGGAATTCTTGCTTCAGAATCTTAATTTTGTCTTGAATTCGAATGGGATCGTAATGTGACGGCCCTGAAAAAAGCAGTGACTTTATAGGTAGTGGTACAATAAAGGCATCTTCAAGCTACAATGTGGTTCCTGCTAAAGTCCTGATGGGCAGCGCCACTTGTATCGTTCATCAAAGAATTTTCTAGCTTAGCTGAACAAAACCGTAAGCACCCAGTGTTAGCCACGGAATTCAATCTCAACTGAGTTGACTACTTCTGACAGGAGCGAGTGTATAGTAGGTACCTACCTACTACTTAACTTAATGAAAACCCCAAAACAATCCCTATTAAACAGGTAATTAACAAGGACTTTCTCTATAGCCGTGACGACGTCAAGACCAGCGGTATACTTCTCACTTGTTTGGGAAAATTAAATATAAGTTTAGGCATAGGTAGCACCAACGAATGTGGGTAAGTAGGACATTATTGTGTAGGTACTGAATTTGATAAAACAAAATAATTGGTTTTCAGAGGCGCCTACCCTATATATTGACCTATATTCCTCGAGGGGAAAGGTAACTTAAACTTAAAACATTAGGTAGGCATTACTTACACATTTTTAAAAAGTTAAAATCCAAGTTTGTGATTTGTTTACACTTTTTCTGAATTGACACCATCCGCCATCTTAGAAGATTTCCATGTGCACCATTTCAACACTGAATATTGAAAGAGATATTGTATCAGCATTTGAGCAAAAAAAAATTAAAGTTGTTATAATACATATTTAATTTATATTAGAATGCATATAAATATTTCCAAAATATTAATATACTGGAGATCTAAATTATTTTCTTTTTATTAATTTGGTATTTCGACTGGTTCGAAGTTCGAAGTGAAACAAATCAACATTTTTGTGTGGCGCAAGAAATAGGTTATTTCTCGATTTTTGTGGTAGGGCGTATAGGGAAGATCAAATTTTGACGTTTCTGAGGTTTGTATGTGTATATTTTTCTATTCATTTTCTAGGATACTCAACACAGTGAATATTTGAATGAGTACTTCCCCACATCATTGTTCCATGTTGCGACCCTATTTTCATGTCGTTTAAAACTACCAGTACCGTGCTATTTAGCGGAGCGGTAACGTGCTAACTGGAGTCATCCACCAACGAGCACTGGTGGCTGGCTCCTGTTATTTTTTCAGTAGCTTTTGCCTACGTGCCACCACCGACCCTGTCCACACTTAGGTACAGTATCTATTTTGATAAACCTGCTTGATGATGGTGACGTAGGTGCCTACCAAGTTAGCGGACTGGTTTTGTTTTACCCGATAAAGAATCAACCGAAAGGGTACCATTTTAGAACTAAGCAGTTGTGCTTATTTGCATGCTAACGATTAAACTACCTTTCCAGCATTAAGCACCTTATTCTTAAAGCTGCCTACTTTTCTGTGGGAAGAAATACAAATATTATTCTGGGAATAAAAAATAATACAGTTTCTTGGAGAGTCCCTATATCGGTCATTCAGATTGGGCACGGTTCCTCTTATCTAGAACTTACAAACCTAGACACGCATTGTCACAGTGTTTTTATTTTTTTTAGAACCCGGGGTTTGCAGGAAATCACAGTTACTTACCAGAAAAATGGCGCGTGGACAGCAGAAACTCCAGTCTCAAGCGAAGGCGCAAGAGAAGCAGCAGAAGGCGAAAAAACAGCAGGGACACAATGCGAACTCCCAGAAGAAAGCAGCCCAAGCTGCTTTAGTGCACGTGTGCGGTGTCTGCAAAGCGCAGATGCCTGACCCAAAGACATATCGTCAACATTTTGAAAACAAGCATCCCAAAAATGACCTACCTGATGACTTGAAAGATGTCCCGCTATGAAATGTGACATTTCCCCTTCCTTTATACGGACTCTGTGAGTTAACCAATACATAATTCTGGAATTTTGTTCAGGACTCGCTAACACTTTCGTGTTTTTATTAAAATTTTAACGAGTCTCTTAATCTTTGAAAGCTGATTTTCGATACCATATTACGAGATCCCAATTATTTACCTATCTGTTCCTACCTTAACCTCAGAAGAACAGGAAATTACACCTGTTATTCTGTGTAATGGTGATTTGAAGTTCTAAACTTACGTGTTGTACACGTCGCGTTGTAAATTGAAACTTAGTAGTTAACATTATCAGTGTTTCTGTTTTTTTTTTTTTTTTTTTGTTAGACAGAGTTGCCGGTTTTAAAATTGAATAATGTATTTATGCCATATCTCGTATGTAGTCTGCCTCCTTTGGGTTGAAAATGACACAACTGCAGCCCGACGTGGTTCTCGGTGATAGCTTGCGTCTATACCCCCAGCAGATATTTGTAATAGCACAGGTTTACAGGTAACGCTTTGAGAACTATAATAGAGATTACTGCTCAGACACTGTGAGGAAGTTGTTATGTGCCTACCACCCACTATCGATTCTTGATAGAGACCGGTAATTGCAACACTATTTCTCCCGTTCGATAGTATTTTTTCTCCCGTGAAAGCTAAACATAGGTATAGTGTCCTACTGTCAGTCATTTGTTTCGCGTTGGAATAGCACACTATGTTTAGCTTTTAGAGCAGCCACCGCCAATGGTGGTATTGCAATTACCAGTCTCATTCAGTACCGTACCACCCACTAGTGACGCCCTTGTCCAGATTGTCCATAGCACTGACCAAGTCACCCCCTTGAGTACGGATGGGACCCTGCATTCCGATTACCTAACTGCCTAGTCTAGATTCATCTATCATGGGTGGATAATCATTTTCATCTGTCCTCCTGAGCTCTCTGATGACTAAAAGTAGGGGAATGAAAAAAAGGTGCGTCCCACCATGCTTGATCGGATAACAGGTAGGTACATCATCGTTAAATTCAAATAAGTAATAATTGATGAAGAAGTTTTATATTGTTATTATGACTCCTACATTGTTGGAGCTAGTGACGTCTTCGTTGAACTTCTGTGGCGTTTTGTTCGGAGTATGGTGAATGAATGCATTAGGTAAGTACCTATACCTGTAAGAATATAACTTCGTTCGCAGAGCTATTTAACAAGAGAAATAGGAAATAAGTGACTGTGAAAATAATGTTCAGTTAAGTACCTAGGTAGGTACAAGGTACAATGTAGCGGAGTAGCAGTCACTTTAGCTTAAAATGATTTACCCAAAGCCATTGGAATGAGATAAAAATAAAATAATTCAGTTTGAATTTCCCGCGCAATTTTATTGGAACTGAGAGATTAGTGGATATTACTTAGTTATATTATACTAATACTACTATTTTTTATATTTTTATTTTTATTATAATAATATGTAGAAATTATTTGTATGAAAAAGAAAAACTGGATTATTTGAGATACCTAGCTTTCAAAAATATGTCGCGTTATTTTCTTTTCTTTTTGTTCATGCTAAAGATGAAATAGGTAACGTTGTCTTGAAAAATACCCAAGTTGATGGCAAGTAATGTCGGAAGCGGTGTCGGCGAGTTCTGCATCAGAGCTTGAGGAGCTTTTATTGTATTCAAGTCGACATGGAGACGTCAAAACTGTGCAAGAAATCCTCACCGTGAAGGCCAAAGCAAATATTCACTTTGATATCAGCTGTAAAGGTGGGTTTCCTGATACTCCTTGCATGACTTGCTTGTTACTAATAGTTTTCTTTTCTAGTCCAGTGGACCAGCCTACTTCCATTATAAGCGCCAGGTTTATCACCAATAGTGCGAAAAAGAAGGAAATAAAAACTCAGTAAATCAGGCGCTTTATCAACGGGAGTAGGCAGATGTAAATATTTTTTTGCTCATAAGGAAATGGTTGGTCCCTGGCACCTACCTGTCTATTTAAAGGTAACCAATGTTCGGGTCTAGAACATAGAGCAGAGAAGGTTAAAAATTTAGTAGGTAGGTATGCGAGAGCAGGGGTTAAATAGTTACCCCTTGGTAGAATCTTGCATTATCCCTTGGAGTGTGCCAAGAGCTCCCTGATTTCCTAGGTAGGCACCTACCTGCACATTAATATTATACCTGACAATCTGACATTGCTGAATTTTACGTGTTACACATAGCGTGGTTAGTAATGCTAGGAACGCGCTGGCAACTTAACAAAAAGCTCTGGGTAACTTCCACCCCTTGCCCTAGTTTCTTCCTGGCAGTTTTCTTCATGCTTCCTCCAGAGCTTCCATTTATAATCATGTAATTAAAACAGTTTGTCTGTACCTGTTTTACAAATACTTGCTGCTATTACAAGAGCAGTGGTAGGTGCTATATAGTGGTGGATACCTACCAATAATGCCGGGCGACCTTGACCACTCCCGTTCGGATGGAAAGGTGCTTGTCCCGTCTGGGTCGAATATCACGGAATGGACTTGATCCGTTTCTTCAGTCGGTACCTACAGACAGGTGACTGTTTTGCATAGATGTAGTATTATGTATTTGGAAGCGGGGATTTTATTTTCTATCGGTGAGAGTTTGCTTAGAAGTCAGAACTCGAAAGTACTTAGTTCTAATCTTCGGGTCATGGCCCTCGAGGCAGATGCCCCGAACTGTTAGCGTGGGTGTGGTGGACTTAAGACGTTGTGAATTCCACAGAGTCAAGTCAGCTAACTACTAGATAGCCGAGGGGTTAACCACTCGTTGGGAATCATTGGAAATCTTTATGAAATCTCAGGGAATCTTGGAATTTTTTGGAGTGGTTACCCCTTCGGGGTTCATCTTTCTATGAATATCGTTGGAAATCTTTGGAAATCTCAAGGGATCTCTGGAGTGGTTATCCCCTCGTAGATAGCTGGTATAAGATCAAGGTTCCGTTGGATTGTTCTGCAGAATTTTTTAAGTCACATGTCTCGTTTATTCCACATCATGGAATGTCTATAAGTGTCTGCTATATGCTCACTTTAGCGCTACGCTCATTCTGTCACAGTGATGACTGATGACAGATAGCGTCAATTTATGGCAGTTCTTACCAGATACTTTCTTTTGCGATAGCTGCACATCCTTTTGGCGGCATAGATTGAAGCTTAAAACATTTAAGTTTTAGTCTAAGATGCTCGATATCGTGGTTATTTGGATCATCCATTATCAGTTTTTTTCTCACGGGCCAAAATGAAAGTTACAATCGGTTTTGACACAGTGAGTAGTGATGCCTGCGTAGAGTGGAAATTTAATTTTTTATATCTATATACAGTAGTTTGATGAGGGGTAATTTTTTAGATTAGATTTGAGGTTACAAATGTAATGAAATAAAGGAGGAGTTGAAGAAACTTGAAAATACGAAATACCACGATATCCACATTTCTGCTTCCCCTGTATACGAAGTAAGTATATATAAAAGTATATATTGTGATTATGCAAAAAATCTGAGTCTTCAAATGTGAAAAAAAATGTTCCGGGGGTCCCTTACCCCCAAGAATTGTAGGGTAGACAGGTAACCTCCTCCTAAACCATTCGATCGATTTTGTTCATATTTGGTACAAAGACGAGTGATGTCACATGGGGGGGGGGGGGGGGGCGTGAGAGACGTAGGTTTAAAGCTGTATACCTATAACTTTGATATGGCAAGAGCTACATTCACACTCCATTGGTTCTTCTGGTATTTGCTTCTCTACAGCTCTATTTGTAGCCCAGTCTTGATGTGTGTTGGCGCAAGTTCCGCTTAAATTCCCTATTTTTAACTTTGATTGTGTTTTCCCTTGATTTATCTGTTCAGAATCTCACATTACCCCAATGGAGATTTCTTCGCAATTATTGCTTTAGACTTTCTCGCTAGACATATTGTACTTGTGGCGAGAAAGCAAACGTGCAAAAGTTGAGTTTGAGATTTTGAGCTATTTCTATGGTCCTACTTGATTGACTGTAGCACGAGAAGCATGCGGGCCGATAAGGACGCCCTTTCCTCTTTTACGAGTAGGTACTAGTATATCCCTCACCAGATAACGCCCCATTGTTTCCCTGTTATGACGCACGAACGTCGCAAAATGGCCGTCGTTGTGAAAATCCCAAGTAGGGCTTCGATACAAAAATCTGGAGTGCGTAATTGTCATCAAAGAAATGGAATCTACTCTCGTACTACTTAAACTGAGGGCAAGGGCACGTGAATAAAAATAAACTTAAGAAGAATCATATTTATTTATTCGATGATGTTTTTTATAGTTTAGATAAATTTTTCAGTATGCAACTTTAATGGAAAGCCAGACGTTTATACTTTATCCCCACTTTGTTTTGCGTGAGGTACTAATTCAGTTATAGTGTAAACCAGGGGAATGAGCAGTGACACTCGTTGGCATGCCTGTCTACGATCGATGTCAGACTGGCAGTATGACCACAAACCCAGACAGCAGACTGTAGCCGCATCCTGCTAAGTGTGAGGCGGGTAATGGGTTGTGTTGTGGCCGTCCACAGGGTAGAAATAGAAATAGCAGCAAGTGGGAATTAGCAAAGTCGCGGGGAGCGGTGAGGAGTTGCCTGATCGATGGAGAACTCAGAACTGGGAAACCCGTTGCCCGGGCTTGAGTCTGAACCGCGTTGGACTGGGTTACCTTTCTTACAAAAGCAGTGCCTATACCGGCTGGTTTGGAGTCGGCCTTAAGCTGTAGGCTGTAGGTCCCCAACAAGTTCTTTTTGGGAGCCTTGACAGTAATAGCACAGAGGTAATAGGCTGAAATCTGAGTTCGAATACATACCAGACGTTATTTGGTTCCTCTCTCTGGAGTGCTTCCCATGACTGTAGGGCACATTAAGGGATATCCATGAATAGATGGATGGATTGGTTTCTTCGGCAGTGGTCAGTATGTGGATATCATAGCTGATGATGGGAAAGTACTCGTAAATAAGAAAGGTCGCAATTTCAATGGAAGGAAATAACTAATTCAGCGTCGATTGCAGACTTGACTCACACTGAAATGACAGTGTTAATAAATAGGTGCAAATTCTGACGTCACTCAGTGTGCTACCGAGTAATGCAGGAGGCCGGACAGTGAAACCATAACCAGTCTGACTATAGGCCTCAAGTTCCCCGGAATGCATGTAAATGAGAATCGATAGTGAGCTATTAAAACGGCACGAACAGCCTAGCAGGGCGTGGTCGACCCTTCTGATGACCTTTGGGCAGCAGCAGGTCATAATTTTGAACCCCTCGTGACCTCTGGCTTTCGTACAGGTCATGAAAGGGATCCTCAGTCAGGTTAGCAACCCCCGGAAACCGCCGAGCAAGCCAGCGGGATACTTTAGGTGGTATTGGAGCACTGAACCGCACCATTCTGGTCAGCTATCACCCCAGACCTATCAAAATGATAATATCGCTGAGCGCCGAGGCCGAGGGTCAGCATTTTTGCATTCTGTATGTTTGTTTCGTGCACTCATGTGACAGTTCGTGTTGTAGTGAGTGGGTGTGACACGATGACGACCCCCCACGGGTGGTCAAAATATGGGGCGTATGATAACTATAGTCTGAAGCGGGCGTGGCCCTCATCTGTCACCCTTCATATCCTCCTTCCTCCCCATCAAGCTCTAAATATCAAAATATGTATATCTTATCTGTTCGCATATGAGGCTGTGTATAGGGCTCTCCATCGATTTTCCATATTTCCAACTTGTTAACCATACCCTGGATGGGAAGTTTAGCGGCTAATCTGATAATTATACTGATCACCTTGGTGTTCTCTTGTATGACGCTCTTGTTCTATAGTTCTTACGATCCCCCCCCTCCCTCCCACCCTTCTAAGCAGCTGGCGATGCGGACTTGCGGGCTTTGGCTTTAAAGGACATACATAAGCGATGGTTTCCTCCAAGGTGAAAAATTCCTGCAGTCAAATATTTTTTATGTAGGTACATAATGTGTTTGAAGAGTTCTCTGCGATGTTTTCCCAGCATTCGGAAATAGAAGCCAGACGAGCTCTGGCGCAGAAGTAAAAAGCGCAATTTGTTTGTGTGGCGATAGTTTTAACCCGTCACCACCCTGAGTGAAAACTCCTGTATCTCGCCTCCGTCATCCCCGTAAATCCCCATCCCCAACTGAAGCATCATCTTTACTCTCTTCGGGGTAGTCTGAAAGGTAATAAAGCTTATCCCAGCATGCTTTTTATTTCTTGACTGAATTAATTCTTTTTACTCTCCCGTGTCCGGAGTTACAGGATGTCCGAGCTAGAATGGAAACCACTTTTTCTGAGGGGTTAACCACTCGTTGGGAATCTCTTTGGGAATCATTGGAAATCTTTATGAAATCTCAGGGAATCTTGGATTTTTTTTGGAGTGGTTACCCCTTTGGGGTTCATCTTTCTATGAATATCGTTGGGAATCTTTGGAAATCTTTATGGAATTTCAGTGGAATCTCAAGGAATCTCTGGAGGGGTTACCCCCTCGGCTTTTTACCAGTAAACGAGTGCGAGTTACCGAAAATCCAGCTGACCCGTCATATTAAGGTTTTCAGATATCCAGAACAATAAAGTTTTCAAGAATGGAAAAAGGGGATGATGATTGTGATGATATTGTAATATCATACTGAGTACTTATTTATTATGATCGACCCTTCGTAATCCTCATTTACTTAGTGTAGTGCTCAGTGGGAAGTTGCCTCCTTGTCACGCCCATATGCTGCCTGCAGTGCCTGCACAAACACCATTACTGAAATTATTGGTGCGCGTCAAGAGTTCGAAACTTGGTATGCGACGAAGTGAGTGTCTCCAGGCAGACACCCATACCTTTCATAATCGCATTCATCCTTGCAAGTCCTAATACTACTAACAACCTACTTGGACACGGTGAGGAGAATGATTTCTGGAAATGCTCGTGCTCGAAGCTCGTACTGTTGATGGAAAATAATTACCGTTCACGTCGATTGCTCGTCAGATGTGCACACACTATTATTATGCATAGATTCTACTTAATTTTATAGATTAGATTTTCCATTTATTTATTGGAGATGCGGCCGAAGCGTCGCGTATGTAAATCTATAGAGTCCCTCTCTATGGCACCAGCTGGAGCCTTGGCACGAAGACCCAATTAATGATGTCGATATCAGCTGCCATTGTTAAACCTTACCGTTTCTTTTGAAGCCATTAATCCCGAGCTTTTCAAATCGGATGATAGATTTCACAATCATCGATTTTTTTCTTGGAGTCTTTTCTCTGGCTGATGGGTGGATTGATTATAGCTCATGTTGTGAAATTTACTTCGTCTTAGTTCATTTTCATCGGCCCTTCCGCTTCGGTACGGCTATGTTCTTTGACGTAGAATTCTGGAGATAGTCTCATTGGGGCATCACGTATGGCCAAATGTTCAGGTTGCCTAATATGATGGCTTTTCCGGGAAAAATTGGTTTTGGCTCTAGAGGAGGGGCCTCCTTTGGGAGACAAAATTCAGAATCAGAACACACGGTATATATAAAGCGAACCTTGTGGTTCGTCTGTGTGACATTTTGGGAGACTTTGGGGCAAAAAAACCTTCGCTGTGATCAGGAATGGGGAAGTATGACAGAAGCCGTGGCCGGGCCGTTTATTTTGGTTCTCGTCGCTTCCATTTCTCGGTGGGAGCTTCGGGGATGGGGAGCCGTTGCCGTCTAATAATCCACTGCATGAAGGGTTTCCGCCGGAAATAGGCGCCACAAAGCTTTCGAGAAGCGACTAGTGGATACCCCGAGTCTCGGACGCTTTTGTTGCTTTGTTACTTTGTAGTAGTCTCGTAGGCTAAAATAGAGGAAAATCACTCTTTGTGAATATTGCATTCATTCTCAATTTTTTCAGTTGTCTCAGCAGTGATTGTGGTTGATGCATGTGATGTCATGGCCAGTTTGGTATTTGTATTGTCCTCGCTCTTGTTATTTGTATTGTATCCAAAATTAGGGCAAGTATTCCCGGGTGTATTTTAGGGGTTCACCGTAACTGCAAGGTAGCCTTCCCCCTTGTCCCTGGCCCGTTGACCTGCACGTATTCCCCTCGGTATTCCCTGAAAGGTCAAAGGCCACCGAGCCAGTTCGCGGATTCTTCTCTGCCCCTGTATTCGCTCACCCTCATCTTAAATTCTATCCTACCTCAATCCAGTTTCATTTACCGCAACTGTGGGGGAAAAAGGTCAGTCTTACAGTTCAGTCAATAAAAATTTAAAAAAAATATATATTTTCGTTAAAATTTTTGAAAATACCTACAGCCTATACGTATTTTTATTTTTAAATACACATTACTTTAAAAATACCATGAAATAGTACTCTACACCGAGGTCACGGGGCGGTGAACAGTAGATACAATGGAACATCTGCTTTGGGGCACATGGATTTTGGCTCCAACACTTCATAGTATGCTTTTACTGGGGTAAATCAGCGTAAAGCTGGAGTTTCATAGAGGCGTTACCCCCACTTCTGGCAAGTGACAATCACAGCATTTGGACATACAATTTCCACCTCTTATACTTCAGGAAGCTTGGATTGTTATAAACACGTATATTGTATATCAGTGTCTTATTGCTCCACGTCTACACTGCACTGCTTAGTTTAGGTCCTTAGCAAATATGTACTAGTGATGCTGATTCCACATTTTCCATAAGTGGGGTTGCGCCTTAAAGCTGAGACTGATGTTTTTCGGGAAGTGAATGAACTCAGTCTAAGCTACGACATGACAGAGGGAAACAGCTGTGAGTGAAATACAATAGGTTGTGACGGTGGTTTTGTTGGGTCGCCTTGGGAACTGTTCCGTTCGGTAGACAAACTTGCCGTCGAGCATGAGCAGAGTTCTCCCGAAACTATCATTTTCCGCATACCCACTCATTCGCTGTGAGGCTGTTCCGCAAGTGTTTAAGCTGTCGGGGTACCATTTAACGAGGACTTTCACATGTGCATGACTGTCGAAACAAATGGTAGGTGGTCGTGGATACAGGATCGTACTGGATTCACAGCGTCGCATTTGAAAACATCATTCTTTGTTCCTGTTGAAAAAACCGAGGGGTTTACCACTCCAGAAATCTCGTTGGGAATAATTGCAAATCTATATGAAATCTCAGGGAATCTTGGAATTTTTTTTGGAGTGGTTAGCCCTTCGGGTTCATCATTCTATGAATAGGGAATCTTTAAAAATCCTTATGGAATCTCAAGGAATCTCTGGAGTGGTTACCCCCCTCGAAAAAAACCTAAGTAGATAGTTATCTACTTGAATTTCTGTAGGTACTTTGATTTTGATTGTTAGTGTATTTTTACGTTCCCATACTTACGTGGAGTGTATAGCGGAAGTATTTTTTACCGTGCAGAGAATTTAGGCAAATTTCTAATTCATCTGACCCTTCTTCATGAACCAAGCAAGCAATGCTCACTATATGCAGGCATTTCGGAAAGCTACATTATTCTGATTATCCTGAAATTATCACATCGCCACTCATAAACACTAAGGTCACGAGCAAAACCTATAGTGGCAGTATGTGCGAATTTTTAGCAGCCCCTAACCGTGAAGCATCTGTTTAGGATTAATGGCGGTATTTTTACAAAACAAAGCCTAATAAATAATATTTCTTAGGTATGTACATGCCATATTTCGTCAGAATTGGTCGGTATAGGGTAGGGTCAGCAAAAATTCGCTTATTGACGGAAGGACTTTTTCCGCAAACCATTCTTTTTCGACTCTATAGGCGCACTCAGTGCCATGTGAACATCGCTCAATTGAATTCTCTCATTACTTTAAATATTTTTTTCCCAAAGTGGTCTTGAGAATCTTTCGCGGGTCCAGAGAAAATGATAGTTCTGTACTCTGTCAGTAAGCAACCGGAGTGAGAGGCGGCAGACAGGAAGGCGGTGGTATTTCCAGCTTCATCCATCTCGTTCCACGTGATTGAACGCTGCGTTCACGGCTCGCTGACCTTATCACTTTCCCTTCCAAAAACAGTGTCAATAAAGAAACATTCAGTGACATTCAAAATTCTAAAATCATTATTTGAGAACCCTACTCACTTCACGTTGCAATAAGACTCGTGTGCCTCTCAGTGGCCGAGTGGTCAAGGGTCAAGATTGAAATTTTTGAAATAAATTTGACGTAAACAAAGCAGGCGAATTCTATTGACACAACAAAACCTAACGAGAGGATGTCTGCTTTTTCGAATCGATAGCTATTCGAACGTTAAAAGGCACTATCGTGAGGTGGTGAAATTCAGCCTAAGTGATTGATTTTTTGACAAACATAATGCTTGCTAAAGATAAAATAAAGAGCGCATCTGATTCCCATGAATAATATATCTCTAAGGGAAATTCATTTTTTTGCACGTTGGCCGCTATTTAAAATTAAAATAGTTAATTTAGTTCTCTCTGTTGGTAGAAAATCAGACCTTGGGTCGGGGACAAAGGTTTCCATCGGAAACGAAAAATGTTTGTAAGAAAAACTGATAGCGCCGTGATGCCACATGGCCTTGGCACCAGAATCGTTACTGCGGTTTTCATTTGAGGCGTAAATAAAAATCGCAAACTCAAAAAATGATTTTATGGCATGTGAAATGGCCGGGTGAGCTTTAAGATATTTCAACAATAATACGTAGTTTATTGACTTGACTTAACTATCTATCGTCATGTTATGATGAGTGAAACAAGTACGTCAACGTCTGATTAGTACTTCGCTGTGAGTCACCCAAACGGCTCGTGAGTCATTCTCACCATAGTCGTCACACCATATTATGTTCGGAGCACTCCTCGTGGCCTTGACGTACTGGCTGCACAAGAATAACTGTTCACCCTTATCACTATAAATAACCAATATTTTTCGAACGTTCTGTTTTTTGAGTTTTGATTTCCTATGCGTTGCGCCGTATATTGTGGAACTTCACCGGAGGTAACGCAGTGGTTATGTACGCATATTTTGCCGATTGTAATGGGGATTTTAGTTTGTTTTAAAATAGTAAGCGCAGCAAATCTATAGTTAATTACGTTAACACAGATCTTAGATAGGAATGAAGAGGCAGTTCAAGTCGTAGATAAACCTGGGAAAATCAGGGTCTGTGGTCTTTTGGAAGAAAAGGAGGGGTATCGTACTGTATAAGCATATTACCATAAATGTGGGTGGGTGTGTGCGTGCCGCGCTGCCGGGCTGCCGGGCCTCCCTGCATCACCCCTGCCCCCTCCTCTCTCCCCAGCCCACCTTACGACTCCCTGCTGAGGCAGTAACTCTCCCTATGCGACTTATCGTACTTCATCTGATTGCACCCTCAGCACAAGCACTCGCATTTTGAAGTTCACCGATATACTGCAGAAAAGGAACGTTGACGGATTAATAACGAGGACTTGACTAAAGTTACCCTGATCTGCAAATTTGGTAGACATTTTTTTACTATATTTTTTACTTTTTGAAGTTACGACCGTGTAGTAAAGGAGTAGGGAGTGCGTAGTGACGACTGCTGATAACCATGATTCATAGCCATGCAGTTTTATGTAGATTTGGGAGGAATTATATGAACCGTTAAGTCTGTGTCTGCCGTGATGGTATAGTGTCGCCACTGTGACCTGCCTGGCCCGAGGGCATTCTGCACTGTTCACTGTTCTCAGAATGCCCTCGGGCCAGGCAGGTCACAGTGGCGACACTATACAGGATGCGAGTTACTGCTGCGGCTGCGAATGCTACACAGTCCATCTGCATGGGAGCTTTTCTAGTTCGTTACAAAAACTATAGAGGGTCGTATTATGGGGAAAAGCTATGGGCAAGTTTGGAAGTGCACTTTATTAGATTCCAGATTTGTAATATTGTATAATATGTAAAGTGGCCGTCTGGTAGGTATATAGTTTCTGTTCAAATAATTTCTCCATACAGAAGGGGATTTGCTATGCAGAAATGCCGTGCTACGACTTCGACCCACGAAAGTTGTCCAACTAGCAAGTCCATATACGTCACTTGGTGACCTTAACTGCCATCTCTGATTTAATCTGATAGTTCTGGCCATAAGCTATTCACCTCGTCAAATTCCATTCAAGTCCCAAACTTCACTCATTATAGCGCTTTTTATTTACCTACTGTCAGAGAGCATTTAACAAGTACTCGATGAGCATAGTTTATGGAACTACATTCCTGTCTCGTAAATAAAACGCATACACTAATTGAGTGCAGTGCACCGTTATGTATTGCAGTTTAGTGCTATATATGGGCAAGGAGGAAGTGAAAAGTCAGGGCACTGGGGCTGTTGTAGACTTGAGAAGTTCACTCAACTTGGTCTGCTGTTTGGAGGAAATGAGAAATTCCGAAGTAGATGACGGATTATATCGCTCTGTATTGATCGGAAACAGACGTCCGCATATCGGCCAATATTGATCACGTAAATAGTTAAATAGGCATTAGGTGACGTCCGTTGCTTCCGGACCTTTACTCGATGATCTGGTTCCTCGCTGTTGTTCCATTAAATATGTCGGCGGGTCGGCCCCGGACCATGCAGCCATTTTCTCCATTTGTTGTTCCCCGGGGTTGTTTCCGTGCGTACGTCCATGGATTTGTAGAGAGGCTGAGGTCGTTTCCACTCACTAGGTTTACAATGAGGTTAAATTGGAATTTTATGATGGCAAAATACGAATTTAACATTAAACCTATAGCTAACACTTTCAATATAATAGCCATAGCCCGGTCACCGTCAGAAAATTAGAACAGTTGGACTCAGGCTGAATTCGGAAATCCCCAACATTGCCTTTAAATCTTGTTTTATAAAGTGGCCGAAAATACATAATCATTATAGGAACGCTGCATGAAGAGTTAGACGTAGGATGTATACTGGTTATTAGAAATCTGATTCCACATTTCTATCTCAAAAAAAGATTTACCTCACCTAAAGACAAAAAGAAAAGCTTCGCGTAAAGAATACTGGGTAAAAATGTGAAATCCTGGGATGAGACCACAGCCCCAAAAGCATACAGAATTAGGACCATGTGGCATGCGCCACACAGATATAGGGAAGCGGCACTTTTGCTGCTCATAAAATCAAAAATTGAGACTTTTCTGTTATTCACTCGTTGTTTTCTTTGTATACAGTCTTTGTTTGAAAAATTATCCTGATAATAGATATCAAGTTAACATTTGGCATATATGACAGAAGTACAGAAGTAACAGCTCTCAGGGGCTGGTCCGCTGCTTGGGAGAGCATGCCTCATGCACACTCGTATTGCCTCATCCTTATTTATGTATCTCTTTCTAGCTATTGTCATTTTTATGTTGGATTTTCTTCTCATCTCTGAAATGAAGTTATTTTTACTTGGCTTAACGACCGCTCTTAAAACAGAAGATGCTTTTACAAAGTTACTGCCTGAGTTACGACTTTTGAGTTTTTCCTCTGTCGTGGCTCGTGGTAAATGGATGACTATCTTGATCATAATACTATATCCATATAGACGTAGACTTCGTATTTTTATGTGGAGCTTTTAGGATTCAAACTTTGTTTACAATGCTGCTCAACTCAATTTATCATGAAGGAACCACCTAAACTAGTTTTGAATATTTTAACCTGAGAAAGAAAAATGAACTTGAGTGGACAGGCTCCTCCAACTGTCAGGAATTGTGTAGCTGTAGAAGGATTTTAAGTTGATAAATTCCCATGATGGTGGAGCCTGTCGGGTGCTGGTGCTGGGTCCCCCTCCTGTGCCATGTCTTTGTAACATCCTTCTGATTCTTTTTTCATCTCGGTCTACAGGTTGAGGAGCCACGATGGCTATGGTAGACGGGCGAGGAGCCCAGTTTGGCGTGAGCCTAAAGCAGCTCCGCGAACTCATGCAGAGCCATGGCCGGGAGGGGGTGGAGAAATTGGATGGTTACGGAGGCGTGGAAAGTCTTTGCACGAAGCTTCGGACCGACCCCATCGTCGGGCTAAGTGGTGAGGACGCCGAACTACAGCACCGGCGTGAGGTCTTCGGCTCCAACACCATCCCGCCCAAGAAATCGAAAACCTTTCTTCAACTCGTATGGGAAGCGTTACAGGATGTAACGCTGATTATTTTAGAGATAGCTGCTATTGTGTCCCTTGCACTCTCCTTCTACCACCCTGAGACCACAGCGGACGAAGGTGAGTCCAGGTCTTCGTGGATCGAAGGTCTGGCCATCCTTATATCAGTGTTTGTGGTGGTCGTCGTCACTGCTTTCAATGATTACCAAAAGGAAAAACAGTTCCGTGGACTACAAAATCGAATTGAAGGCGAGCACAAGTTCGCGGTGATCCGTTTGGGGGAAGTAATCCAAATACCTGTAAGTGATATTGTTGTGGGGGACATATGTCAGATCAAGTATGGTGATATCATACCAGCAGATGGTTTGCTCATCCAGAGTAATGATCTTCGCATTGATGAATCCTCGCTAACTGGAGAGTCAGACCACGTGAAGAAAGCCGTAGGAGTGGATCCGATGGTGTTGTCGGGCACCCACGTGATGGAAGGAAGTGGTCGCGTTCTGGTTACAGCCGTGGGCATCAATTCTCAAGCTGGGATCATTTTCTCGCTACTCGGAGCTGCTGAGACAGGAGGTGATGGAGGTCCTGAGTCAGAAAATGCTGGGAAGACAAAGGCCCCTGAGGAGTCGAATCAGGGAAAATCTGTACTGCAAGCCAAACTGACGAAACTTGCAATCCAGATCGGGTACGGAGGAGCAGCCGTTTCGGTACTAGTTGTTGTAGTGCTCGTCATAAGATTTTGTGTGGAAAACTATGCTGTGGAGGGCAGGGCATGGAAGCCGTCGGACGCGAGTGATTTTGTCAGGTTTTTCATCATCGGCGTGACAGTATTGGTTGTAGCAGTTCCCGAAGGCCTTCCCCTTGCTGTAACATTATCACTGGCTTATTCTGTAAAGAAAATGATGAAAGACAACAATCTAGTTCGACACTTGGATGCTTGCGAGACCATGGGCAACGCAACTGTCATCTGCTCCGATAAAACAGGGACCCTCACGACGAACCGCATGACCGTAGTCGCTTCCTACATCTGTGGAAACCTCACCAGAACTCCGCGATTCGCTGATATTCCTGCTCATGTTGGCAAAATCTTAGTCCAGAGTATTGCTGTCAACTGCGCGTATACTTCACGTGTCATCCCCAGCCCAGAACCAAATCAGCTCGCTTCTCAAGTAGGCAACAAAACTGAATGCGCTCTTCTTGGCTTTGTAGTATCTCTAAATCAGAACTATGAAAAAACTCGTGAAGATTTTCCCGAAGGCTCCTTTACACGGGTTTACACCTTCAATTCTGAACGAAAAAATATGAGCACTGTGATTCCGTACGGAGACGGCTACCGATTGTTTTGTAAAGGGGCGTCAGAGATTATTATGAAAAAGTGTGCCTATGTTCATGGTGCCGACGGTGCACTGGAAGAAGTTACCCCGGCTATTGAGAGGCGGCTAAAGAAAGTGATTGACGAGCTGGCGAATGATGGACTGCGCACTATTTCGCTGGCATATAAGGATTTTATTCGTGGACCGGCTGAGGAAAACCAGGTTCACATTAATGGACAACAACCAGATTGGGATGATGAAGAGAATATAGTTTCGGGACTCACTTTAATTGGCATCGTAGGGATTGAAGACCCAGTGCGTCCTGAGGTGCCTCGTGCTATCCGCAAGTGTCAGCGTGCTGGTATAACCGTGCGTATGGTTACTGGTGATAACGTTAACACTGCACGCTCAATTGCGGTAAAATGTGGCATTATGCGCCCGCATGAAGACTACTTGGTGCTAGAAGGCAAAGAGTTCAACCGACTCATCAGAGATAGTAACGGAGAAGTGCAACAGACTCTAATGGACAAAGTTTGGCCAAAACTGCGAGTCTTAGCTCGGTCTTCGCCCACTGACAAATATACTTTAGTGAAAGGTATCATTGAAAGCAAAATTAGTAAACAAAGAGAGGTTGTGGCGGTAACAGGTGATGGGACGAACGATGGGCCAGCCCTGAAGAAAGCCGACGTTGGCTTCGCGATGGGCATTACAGGGACGGAAGTGGCGAAGGAGGCCTCTGACATCATTTTGACAGATGATAATTTTACGAGTATCGTGAAAGCCGTGCTGTGGGGTCGTAACGTCTATGATAGCATCGCTAAGTTCCTGCAGTTCCAACTGACTGCCAACGTTGTGGCAGTGATAACGGCATTTATCGGAGCATGCGCCGTGCAAGACAGTCCTCTTAAAGCCGTTCAGATGCTATGGGTTAACTTGGTGATGGACACGCTGGCGTCTTTGGCTCTTGCCACGGAATCCCCCACCCCGGACCTGCTTCTTCGAAAGCCGTACGGAAGAACCAAGCCCCTCATTTCGCGCACCATGCTGAAGAACATTCTTGGGCAAGCTGTGTATCAGCTGACTATCGTGTTTATGCTACTCTTTGTGGGAGACCGCATGCTAGACATCGTCTCAGGACGTGGTTCCTTGGACCCTACGCAGCACTTCACTATTATTTTCAATTCTTTCGTGCTTATGACTTTATTTAACGAGATAAATGCGCGAAAGATCCATGGAGAGCGAAATGTTTTTGCGGGTGTGCTTACGAACCCCGTGTTCTATACAATCTGGATTGGTACATTTGCCAGCCAAGTACTTATCGTTGAATTTGGATCTATAGCGTTCAGTACAACGGGATTGACGGCAGACCAGTGGCTTTGGTGCATTTTCTTCGGTATTGGGGCCCTGCTTTGGGGGCAAGTTGTGATACTGCTTCCCACGCGCAAGATCCCTAAGATGAAGGTTGACGACACGGAGGAAGGGCCCCCGGGTCGCATCCTGTGGGTGCGCGGACTGCGGCGAGTGCGCACTCAAATACGCGTGGTGAACGCCTTCCGCGATACGTTGGACCAACGTTACGGTGCGGTAGATGCCGTCCGTCTGCAGACTTCTATGTCTGGGCGTTTCTCCGACGCCGCCTCCCCCACTAAGTAGTCTTCCGGTTGAGCAACAGGGATCCCACGGGTTCGTCTTTTCTATCTTTATAATGTATTATAGCTATAGTAACGAAATTACTAATGACTTTCGGAAACAAATTTCCTTTGAAGACGAATAATGCTAGTCGATTGAACACAACTATTGTTGGGGGTCTGCGGGAAGTTTTAACTAGCGTGCTGTTTCGGCTCTTCGACTAATGCTTCGTTATTGCTGACGAGGATCCAGACTGTTGTAAAAGCTTGGCGATTAAGAATACCCCCTGCCATTCACAATCTATCACATTGCATTGTATCGTACATTCTGGACAGTTCGGGTATTAAACAATGTCATGGTGCCTAACATTATAATGGGACCCTTTTTATGTAAACAAGAAAAGACGTGAAAGCTTAGGACTTTTACAGACTTACATTGTTACATTGACTGCTTAAGACCAAAACAAGTAGCAACTTCATATTTCACACTTACATATCCAAACAACATGTCATCCTATTTGTCAAAAAGCAATTAAAGGTCGGTTATATTTTAAAAACGAGGAAACACATTCTAGAAATTAGAAATATCGAAGTCGTTGGGTATATTTGGACTTTCTGTAACTCTGAATGTTAATGTGGGCATGTTCTCACTTTGGTAGCACAGGGTGGTGACGTAGACCTTCCAACCAATTCCAACCAACCAAAATCTCATGCACTACTGAGAAGAGAAAAAGCATTTTCCCACTTTTTTGAGTCGGAAAGTCCGAGGAGACTGTTTTTAATGAAAGCGGGACTCGTTTCAAAAAGCCTGGGCAGTGTGTTCTGTCATAGTAGACCATATAAAATGTGTAAAATTGTTAACTGATTGTACAGTACGTTGTTTAGAACTTCATCAAAAATACTTTTAAATTTCCTGCTTACTTATTAGGTCATGCATTTACTTATATGATGGGTATAGTGTACAGGCGAGACTACATAAGTAGTAGATATTGCATGGTTATTAGATAGTTTATACTAACAATAATGAGTCAAGTCTTAATCCCTTATTACACGAGGTACAATGCACGGGTTATTTGATCAAGTTGACAAATAAAGGGATTCTCGGTCTGCGATTAGTTGTCAACACGTGTTAACGCTGTTGTCGTTGTTATATTGAGACCTATTTTCAGAAGTAGAATAGCCCCTTGATTGTGTTGTCTGTCTCGTGTAAAAAGGCCTTTAAAGGTAAATAAGCAAAATTGCACTGCCTTCCACTCCGACTTGAAGCAGTAAGTGTTCAATCAAATGAATGTGTGCAAATGTTACAGCCTAGCAAGAGGGGCAAGGGGTTTTTTTTTGGCAACCCTTGGTTAGTTCCCATATGAGCGTGAACCTTTTCTTCTCTGAAACTGAAAGCCACTGTGAGCAGTTCGCAAGAATCCATTTTCCATTCTCTAGGCCCCAGCTAGCTCTTTGTTACCCTGTTCTGGAAATCTTGCTTTGGTTTGCAATGTGTAATGAGGCGTTTCCAAGCCAAAGATATACAGTTCTATTTATACATTGCGCTGGACCAAAGGTTTTGAACGGGGGGAGGTGGAGGGAGGGGGGGGGGGGGGGGGTTGCCGGGGAGGTGTGGAGGGGGAGAACCACCCCGGACGACACTGATTGCGGGTCGTCACATACTTACCGCCCCAGTGAAACCATTTTGAATATTATTTGTACCCGAAGATGTGCTTTATTACCCAACACTGCTTTTTGTCGGAGTATTTGTTTAGAATTTATATTGTTGGTAAAATGCTTGTTCCAGGCTAGTACCTTGGTAGTTTTCTAGATGATTAGATAAAACCTAATAATTGTAAAATTTCTATAATAATGAAGTATAGGTAATATATTTTGAAATAACAAGTGTCTATCTTAGTAATCAAATTGTTATTCGTTTCGTCTACTTTTTCTGGCCGTAGTTACTACAGAATTCAAAAAATTGAAATATGGGTGCACGTTTTTAATTGCTTGGTTGGTTCAGGATAAGGATAATTTGACCCAATCCTACGAAATTTGGATGGAACGAGCCGAAATTTTTCGCTTGCCCTAATACCTACCCTAATTTGTGTAACCCTCCGTGGTAGGGATCCTACAAAATTGTTCGATACCTTTTATTTAGGGACTGATTTGGGGGTTTGAAAATAATTAACTGTTTTTACATAGCAATAAATGAAGTCGCAACTTGTATTTGCGAGACGACGTGTTGCCACCATAATATTATGTCGCTTTGCAGTGAGTGGTTGAAACATCAAAATACTAATACAGGATATGATTATTATTTAAATTATAGAATAGTTAAACGCCTGTGAAAACCATGTTATATAGGATTTTATTTATTCTATTTTCTTATTTTTGTACTTAACGTTCTTCACTGTGATTTGTTTGTGAACCGCTGTTTAAAGACTGATTGTATCTACCGAACGTCACAAAATATCGTTTCTTTCATAAATATTTAGATGTATAAAAATATCAATCATTTGAATTCTTACTAGGGATTTTTTTTTCCATAATGTGGTACAGGTCCTTGGCAGGTCGCTTACTAACCGAACCTAATTTTGATCAATGTCAGTGAACACCTCCAGTATACCTATACTGTACCTACACACTAAAACCATTAGATAGTCAGGCACCCTTTAATAATGACAATTCAGAAAACTGTTACACAGTCATTAAGTTTTATCAGTGTTTGATTCCAAAATCTTTGCGTGTAATACATAATATGTAATTAATCCATCCTTTTAACTTGCCAGTCTCAAGTCAGTAACTTAAAAGTTTGTTAACTATCGTTTACTATCAACTGCGAGATAATCGGATTGACTGCTATGTTTTTAACTGGGGGATGATCTAATGCATCGCTTTCACTTTCACGTGTCATCTGTTGAGCTGGACAGCTCAGCTGTTGAGTTGAATGGCACGACGATTTCTATCAATTTTCGACCTCACCTAAAAATCGTTTGATTGTTAAAAAAACAACTAACCAAGTAAATACCAACACTTTCTTCTGAAACATATTAAGAAACCATCTACAATTAGCTCATGTGGACACAGCCTTAACTGAATCGCTTACTTTTTAGCTGTTCAGTAACTAAGCGAACTGGCTCCGTTACACTCTATTGAATTTAACACAATGACATAACAGTTGAGCTGGGTTGAAACTGCCGATACGTGAGGACCCTGAGCCTCAGTTCGATTAACCTTGTTAGTTGAATTATTTTCCAAGTATCACTCCTGGGCTTACCTGAGTCTCATCGACACTATCACCGGTTATTCTTATTTTAAAATGGGTGCAAAGTGAACGTTTACAAACTTTCGATAAAGTAAGGAATACTGGGCCAAAGTTACAGGTTTCAGTTAGTCTTAAAGTTCTGCTTCGGTCTACCTCCCTCCAAATTACTTAAATTGCTGAGTTAATTACTTAATTAAATTAATACCCACGCAGATTCCCGAGGGGGTAACCACTCCAGAGATTCCTTGAGATTCCATAAAGATTTTGAAAGATTCCCAACGATATTCATAGAAAGATGAACCCCGAAGGGGTAACCGTAACCACTCCAAAAAATTCCAAGATTCCCTCAGATTTCATAAAGATTTTCAATGATTCCCAACGAGTGGTTAACCCCTCGCAGATTCCCCAATTTCTTTCAACTGTTTGACCAGCGGCGTAAGAACATTTCGAAGGCATTACTGAAGCTTACGTCTTGGTCAAGTTCTGAGACTTTCCGGCCAGGGGATAAAATTTAAAATAATTTTAATGTTATGGGAGGCAGAAATGCATCGTCAGCTGAAGCCTGACCTGAACTTTTGATTTCTTGTACATAATAACTGTATATCCTTCCCAAGTGTCTTTGATCTCTTGGATGTACAGAGGACAGAAGTCGCTTGCGTTCGCATTCGACCGATTTAGTTAAGCATTTTATTCACGGGTAGGTAGCTAGAAGATAGAAATAAACTCCACAGAAGTATTTAACGCTTATTTCAAGGAATTTTGTATAACTTGACGCATTTGTAATGGCATGCTATTACTGGTTGCATTTATTTGGAAACATTTCACAATTTCACATACCTTGGTCTTTGTGCACTTGTTATCGGAGCTTATTTGAATTTATTTTTAGTGACTAAGACATCTTCTATAGAAACTCAACATTCATGAATAAACTATTGACTTTTTGAAATTTTCCGTATAGTCTATCTCATCACATCACCAATAGGAAAAGTGCCTGCGAGAAGCCTCCAGTGACATAATGGGCCATTACAGGCACTAAAGAGGGAGAAAGAGAAAACACAGCTTTAATAAATGACTAGGGCCATAAATTGATTTTTCAAATTGGGAAATTACATAAACTGAGAGGTCTGAAATTCCAAAATTCCACAACATAAGTACTTCCGTATATCGTCGCCGAACTGAGTAGTAAACTGTCCCTACTATAGGTAGGTACTACCCATTTCATCTAGGACCGTTGAAATTTAAACGAAAGTCATTCATTATTGGAATCACACCAAACTTAAAAATGTCTCAGTAGTAATTGTGTCTATATACAGGTAGTCGAGTCGGTTTTTTAGATGATTCCAAAACAAAGGATTTTTACTGTTAGGTACCTACTTCGAGAATTAAGTTTAGCAAATATCCTCCCTTAGTACATATTTTTAGAAAGTTCGTGGAAGCGTCGCGTCGTTAGTGCTGGTCCGAGGGGGTAACCACTCCAGAGATTCCTTGAGATCCCATAAAGATTTCCAAAGATTCCCAACGATATTCATAGAAAGATGAACCCCGAAGGGGTAACCACTCCAAAAAAAATTCCAAGATTCCCTGAGATTTCATAAAGATTTACAATGATTCCCAACGAGATTCCCAGCGAGTGGTTAACCTCTTGGTTTTGTCTGTAGACGTCTGTGTGGAACGACAGCGAGGGTTGTCTCATTTGTCTCTCCTCCCTCCCTCTTCCCTTCCCGCAGTACAATCACAGCAAATCTGGAACCCTCATCGACTGGGGTGGGGAAGAGAGTGCCATCTGTGTCTTAACCTGATTTGCGAAACTCAATAAGGATGTTGCCTCTTGGTTGTTTATGGAGTTGACTAGAATCAGCAGTGTGGCGTTGATTCAGATCCCAATTGTAATTGTTGTTATTGATGAGTCGTGAGCCAAGGATGAGGTGGTAAACAAGGGGTTCGACATGGTTACAGAAAACTTTATTTGCATATATTTGCATGACCGCAGCCAAACCCAAACTCATTCTCAGGGGAGGGAGTTGAGTGATGCAACTGCAACTTCTCTCCCCTAGTAACTTGATGCCCCGCAAGACCTCTCTGGAGGGGAGGGGGGCATGTATGTATCGCAAAAAGTTAGGTTTGAACCTACATGTTAACATGTTTGTCGTTGGCATAGGTTCACAAAATTGGGAACACGGCGCCTGCGCCTGTCCTTCCCAGACTTCTGTCTTAAAATTTGATTCCGCTGGGAAACTGAGGGCTGAAGCTTTTATTTTGAAACCGGAGCCTGGAGTTCCGCTTTGCTAGTGTCCGTGGGGGTGGGGTGGGGGGCCTGACAGTGATGGACGAAGCTAGGGACTCCCCTCCTCGGTCGGGACTTCCAAGTCCTGTGCCCTGATTAATTTGGGGGATGGCTCATTCTCATTAGTCATACCTATATTACAGTTTTATACGTTTGTGACTCAGAATCCTGCTTAGAAACCTATAGTTAAAAATTGTACTGACGTAATGCCTACGTGTATATGTGACACATATGAAACATGAACCACTTCTCTTGGAAGTCGAAGCGCTTTTGGGAGAGACGTGGCTCTACCCTGCAACACAGACTGGTTTTTCATATTCACGAAGTCGTTTTTGAAGTCGATGAGATATGAATCACCACTTTCGTCTGCTAGTCGGTTGAGGGTAGCCATTCAAGTCTCTTCTAGAATCTAATTCCAAAAACTCCTTGAAGCACTGTGCACAGTGCACTGAAGCACTGTAGGAACTGCAGTCGACAAATTACGGATGAATAAAGTATAGTCTGGGAGACTACTGGGAAGTATAGACTGCATGGGAGACTGCTGTACTAACTTCAGCGGGTACCTATATAGTTATTGTGAAGCCATATGCTATATCAGTCCGCCTCGTGAGTTTTCTCAGTACGGAATTTCGTGAGTTTCCTCAGTGGGAGGAGCCTTCCTCTCATAGAGTGAAGGTCTGGAAGTGGCTATTTACTGGCGTGGCGTGCGCATCACCTCAAAAATCTCTGCTGGCCGCTTTGACCTCCCCAGTACAATTCTATCATAATCAGTGGTTTAAAAGGTACCTAGGTAGGTCCGATCCGAATATCTTACCTCAAGCTAGTAAGAGGGACGTGCATCTTCCAAGCGTGCTTATTCATTCTTATTCTTGCTTTCTCTTGATGACAAATAGAATTCGTCAGTTCTAGCAATGAAAGTGAAAATGTCAAGTCGGAGGATTGACTGTTCAGTGCACGCCACTACTCATAATTTATTGTCACTGGCCGGTCTTAGTGGTTTGATTGCAAAATGAAATGAAATGAGAATTGTAATGTCGAATGATATCAGTCCCTATATACTCGTTATCAATACCGCACATGACTGGAATATTATGACTTCTAGGTAAGGTACGAGTATATTACCTGTTCCTACTTAGAACGTACAATTCAGCGTGTCCGAGGATGACATACCTACATAGGGAGTTTTGCTGTTTGTATTGGATATTCAGGTGGAATTTGCCACAACAGCTAAGGAACTTACAGGTATGGCTGTGGAAGGTATTTTTTCCTGCCTTCCGACTGTTGCAGGTATTTGGGGTTTTATTGAAATGAATGTCTTAATAACCTAGCCACGAGCAGTCGGCAGTTGGGTCTCATGTGGGTAGGTACAAATGTTGCAAACCTGCCCATGTGTTAAATCCAATGCGGTTCAATGCTACGCTTGAGGTGCAGACCGGCCTATTTCCTGTAGCAAGGTCCCATTCGAAGAGTTCGGCTGGGCGTACCCGGCTTCATCACAGGGTCTAGTTGTTACCTATTCCGCAACCAGAGCCCTCTAAACTGATGAGGACCAAGCCCGCATTGTCTCTTGATGCTCCGTGGGAGCGCCGCCCGAATTCTTCTTACGAGGTTGTTGGCTACGGCAAAGTTATATTTAATTTTAGGCCCAAAGCAGTATTGGTAGGTAGCTAATAGGTACTGCTAATTTGATGGTAATCCCCTATTCCTTTCCAGCCCACGCAACTTATTACACACGCAAGTTCCCCCAGCCCTGGCCCCTGACCGATCAAGTCATTCAACTCTGCTGTGCGCCCTACTACTGTGAGGGAAAGAAATATTTATCCCATTCAACCGAGGCGATTCATGTGTGTAGCATAGTCCTATAACTAGTACAACAGAGCAACAGTGCTATAGTGCAATTCAAGAAGCTTTGTCTTTGTACTATAAGCATAGGTATAGGTACACATAGGTGCAGCTTTTCCGTAACAATACACTTGCACCTTAAGTCAATGATGTGGGTTGTGTGAACAGATTTATTCCATTCAGGAATTTATTCCATCCTCAGGAAAAGCGAAGAGCAACCTAGGATGGACACCACTACATCTGGCGACGTACTTTGGGCATCAAGCAGTAGTCGAAAATCTTCTTCGTGCGGGTGCCGCCGTCAACGTCGTCAACGATGCCGGCGATACGGCTTTGCACAAAGCTGCCTTTATCGGGAGGGAGGTACCTATTGTTTGTTTGTTCATTTATAAGTGATAGATGTGGGCCTCCAGTACATTCTTGAGTAGGTACCTACATGTACATAAAGGAAGTGATCCAGTGAAGCCATTACACACGCAAGGCAGTTTGCGCATGTGTCCCAGAGGGACGTCAGTTGTGTAGCCTTGGATTTTTTTTTTAAGTTTTTTTTTTGAACACTCGGCACCTTGATTCCTCACGTACCTACCTACGGTTAATTGTTATGCTGTCAAAATATACTTCTCATATACATATTCAAGGTCCTTGGAGAAAAGCTACGATAGGTAGGTTTTTTAAGTGGATATAGGATATAGGTATGGATTTTATTTATGAATTTTTTATTTATTATTTATTTTTGTCAGGATCTGGTCCTGCTCCTTCTAAAATACAATGCATCCGTAAATGTGCTCAATGCTGAGGGCCGATTCGCCAAAGACGTGGCCAAACCTGATTCTGATATTCTCAAGATCCTGACTGCTGCTCAAGCTGCTGACACTAAGAAACGAGAAGAGACCCTCCTTACTGCTGCTCGTGAGAATGACATTGCGACTGTTAGTCTTCTGGTAAGTAACTGCCGACCATTTTAAGAAAAAAAAAATTCTTCCCCTCCTCGAAAAGATGATAATATGACCACTCCCATTGATATACAAGTCGACTTGTCTACGTGTCTATGTCTACCTTCTTACATATACGTTCGGGAGTTGCTGTTTGACAGACTGACTTATTATAGCACAAACAATAATATTTAAATTTTCTTGTTTACTGTACATTATTTCCATTTTTTCTATGAATGCTTTTTGCAATATTCCCCGGTGCTGTTGCTGTATTTGCTTTATTTACTTATTTGAAGCTGAAAGATCCGGACCCTCCGAATATTAACTGCACGGACGTACTAGGAAATACTGCCCTACACTGCGCCGCTTACCGAGGGCACAAAGAAGTTGCGGTCGTCCTACTAGAAAATGGAGTGGATTCTTCAATTAAAAATAGTAGAGGTAGGTACTTATGAAAAGTCCTGAACACATGATAAGAAAATCGTAACTGTACAGATGCGTATAGGTAGGTGCATGTTCGTAAATACATCAAATAAATATGCTGTACCATACTCTTTCAAGGCGGGGGACCCAGCACCCAGCTACGCATCTTATATATCCTATATTTACCTGTCTCTTTCGTTGTCCACTTATTCTCATTTGTTTTTAAAAGGCTGGCGCTTATAAGAGTATACCTACGAGACTGTTTTATTGCTAAGTAGGTACTTCTACCTTGAACTGGAATTTGAAAACTTGCCCTCTAATTCAACAACAGCTGTAAAGTTTCTTTTCTTGCTTATGTTCCAGGACAGTTAGCCATGGACCTGACGCGGGATCCGCAGATGCAACAGGTTCTCAACCTGAAGCCAGTGCGAGTTCTGCAGAAGACTGCTGACCGATTTGAGGGGCAGCTCCTCAAACGTTCTCGTTTTTTGGGTTGGAAACCAGTTTGGGTAAGCTTCGGTTACCGGTTACAGTCCCCGACTGGGTCTTTTGCCTTTTATAAGGTGCTGCCATTAGAAGATTCTTCCAACTACTGTAGACCTAGCCCTACACTGCAGGAAACCGTAATGATGGAGTATAAAAAATGACTATACTTATGTTTTCACTCATACCGTTGATTGCATAAACATGAAATCGCAGTCACTTCAGGGGCAACTCACAAAAAGGCGAATAGGTATCCTAAACGGACTAAAAAATTCTAGGCGTCATATAATCATTATAACGAGAGTATCAAGCGAGGTTTTAAAACTGACTCATTAAATTACCAGACTGGTTTTGACATTATTTTTAGACTGTGCTGGAACGTGGCGTTTTGACCTACTATAATAGCAGAGGGGATGGAACGTCTGGACTGAAGAGACGAGACTTCAAGTACCTGGACGGAGCTCGAGTGTTGCCACTAGAACATGACTCCTGCACGTTCGTCATTCACTTTTCCGACTCGGCAGTGCACCGACTCAGTGTTGTTGAATTGCGCGAAGGTGGAGGCAGCGTTGACAGGCAGGTACGTACCTACGTGTGTAACTCCTATCTTTTTCTACTCTTCCTATTATCTCAGCACCGACATGGCTTCTTTGCTTTTCAGCGTTGGATAAACGCTCTTCAAGAGCACATCGCTTACAATAACCATTACATGGGCCATGGGCAGGCCCTGGTGGACTCGGACGAGGATGATGATGCTGTGGCGGACCTGCGTCCCTTGGGGTCCATGAAGGACAGTTTGCAGACCGCTACCGCTCACTGCCAGACTCTCGAGAAACAGGTACCATGCCCTCTCTATTTTGGAGCCCTTTGAGGTTTAAAGATATCAAAAAATTCCAAACATGTCCTGTTGGTTTTTGGAAAAAAGGTTGGTACCTATCTAGGTAAGGTATTTCTTAGAACGAAAATTATTATATTTACATCCAACAGTTTCCTTGGGTGGATATGAAGAAGGACTCTTAAAACTGAAACTTTTCTCTTTCTGACTCTTTTAGGTCCGAGAAGTTGATATGATTTTGAAGGCGATGGGTAGCGACAAATTTCCACACAACGAGGCTGTTTTGCAAATGGCGTTAACGGTTAGTGAAGCAAACTCCTGTCATTCACTCTGTATTTAACTCCTGAGTGGGTTACCAGTTTCGCTGAAAAAAAGTGTTATCGGGCAGTAAGGGCTTATTGGTATATAGCTCCCTCGGTGTCAGCTACTACGAGCGTATTAATTAATATGAAGCTGAGTGAACGTAAATAAATCGATGCCTGGATAAACATAATTCCCATATATTATCTATTAATAATATAAAAGTGTGACCTTAGTTGTCTGAGCAGGTTATGTGTCATTAACCTTTTCCCAATTTTCAGAGGTATCGAGAAGTTTCAGAGAGTGCTAACGAGATGGTCAGCTCTCTTAACCACTGCCTCACACTTTTTTACCAACAAGATGAACTCCGAACTATTCAGCTGAAGCAGGTCAGTAGATACCTATGATTACTTGGGTAAAATCATTGTCCATTAATTTATGTCATCTGGAAGTGCCTTAGATCCTTCTGACGTCACTCCCACTTCCGTTTATCGTTTTGAAATTAAAGTTTTTCGGTGGTTACTTGAGAGAGGAACCTGATCGTATTTTGAAAATTTTTTAGTTGCAGAAATCACTCAATCGTAAAACCGCTATTTATTAAACTAGCTAAAAAAACTTATAGTAAAGAGCAAAAATAAACATTCTGCATTTTCCTCAGAAAAAGGGTCATTAAGAAACGTCAACAAAAAGCATTGTGTCTCCAGCCTTAATGGTGGAACATTACGTAAACATTTGGGGTTCAGGAACAGGAGAAGTGCCGCGTGCTAGAAGAAGCCCTAAACGTGTTGGCGAAAGAGCACCATGAGCTGGAGCAAAGCTTAGCCTCTGGAGGAAGCAAGTCGCGGCCTAGGACACCTCGCTTTTACGACACTTCCGACGACGAATTTTACGACGCTTTCGAGGCAGGTTCGTATACGTACATAATACAGTAGTAGCCTCTGTAAAGAGTGCATGTATAGAGAGGGTGATGACACATTGAAGATGGGGTTCGTCAAGGGACCGCTCGTTTTAAGGAGGTTTTCGTTATAGAGAGTGGCAACTGTAGGTATACCGTTCCAATAAGGACAACTTATTTATGAGTACCTAGACCCAGTGCAAGTTTTTAACTGACTCTGACTGTCATTATGAAATGTGCCATTTACAGGTTTAGCTTTGATTCTGACGCTTGGGGGTGACAAAAGTTTTGTTATTCTTTCACAGATAGTGATGAAGACACTCTTGTGACGGCTGGGCCTTCAGAGGACAGCCCCGCTCACTCAGCTGCTTCTGCGGTATCTGCCGTGTCACGCTCCTCCTCGTGCTCCACTCTCGTCGATCAGTCGTTCCGATCTGCTCGCGATACTCCCCCTCTCATCCAGAACAGTGCCTGGGACAGGCCTGGCAGGTAAATATACTCTTAGTCTTATGGAAATATCGGTAAACGCATGGCTCATCGGAGGTTATTGAGAGCTAAATTTAAGGAACTTTGCGCAAGGTATTTTCAAGACCATTTGTCCAAAGTCCTCTTCACTGGTAATACGTATTGGTCCCAACCTTAAACGTACAGGTAAATTAAAACACAGTCCGCAGTAGTGCGAGATGAATCTCTCTGTAAATTGAACTGACTGGATTTATTCAAAAAGAAAAATACTCGTGGCAGTGTAGGGTTTTCGCAAAAATCAGAGTCCAAAAAAGATTGAAAACAAGTGACATGGGTATTTCATTCGGTGCGTCTAAAAACATTTTGTTACATTTCAAAATAATTTTATCAAAAAGCAGTGAAGACTGCAGAAACGGAAATAGGAAGTGACTGAGATTGACAAAAGGCAAGCGGGAAGCAGATACCCCTTTTGGAAATCGATGAACTGGAATGAGGTTTCGAGGGGAGGGTAACGGGGGATGACGTAAGCGGGTCAGTATAATGGAAGGTTTTCAGTTGGCCCATACCCCGCAGCGGCGCTGTTGTCGCCCGCACCAATCGTTATTTGGGTGAGCTCTTAGCTGTTGCTAGAGGGACGATCCTTTTCAAATGCAGTGTCCATTTCTCTGTGGCTTCTTTTCAAGACGTCTCTTCGTACAGTGATTGTAAACTCATTTATTACCTTTAAGACTGTTCCCATTCTTGGGGTTATAGTTTTGTAGTAAAATTGACCAATATTGGTAGGTTTTACTATTGTTTCCTGTAGGTTTTTATTTTTACCGCTCGCCCTTTGCCCATTTTCAGTTTCTGTAAGTAAATAGTAACTTTCTTGTGACTGAAGTACTTACAAATAAGTAGGTACTTAGTCCCTAGGTAAATTTAAATGTGTTTAAAGGTATTTAAAAATTCCTTTGGCTGGTTTTACATTAACTAGAATATGTGGAAAGACTTGAAGGTTCTTCAGTTGAGGACTTGAAGAATTATTTATCTATTTGGTTTGGGAAATAAACTTTTCTATTACGCGAATGGTGTTACTTGTGTCGGCAACTGTTGAGAACGTTTTGGTGGATTCGCAACGGCGGCTGTCGGGTACAACATGGCAACTGAAGATGTCGGGCACAACACGGCCACTGAACAAGGAACCCAAGTTACTCACAGGTTGGAAACTTTGCAACTTGATTGACCGAGTTAGGGGCTTAGGTACCGACGTTAAGAAAAGTTATGGCAGCCCTACCTGAGTGCGGAAACGAAAACCGTAGCAGCTGTAGAGGTATTTTACTGTCATCATCCTTTGTTACTTACCTATCTACCTGCGAACCTGGTCCTTGACAAAAATAATAAGTCCATAACCTTAGTTCTAACTGACCAGCATTACGTTAGGTCCTATATTCATATTTGATCAGCCTGTGATATCTCTGTTCCGGTGAGTGTAGAATTAAAAAAAAAAAAAAAAGTGAGGGCACAACGTTGAATTACAAATAAGTAAGTGAGCCATCCGATAAACTCCATAAGTGATATCAGTGACGCAAATTGTTTGAACTGTCAAAATTTGTACAAGCGTTTTTTGACGCTGACTGAAGACGTACATTGGGTGTTACAGAACTGCTCTGCCGGTGCCCATGTTCTCCCGAAACGACTTCTCGATTTGGTCTGTGTTGAAGAACTGTATTGGGAAGGAGTTATCAAAAATCACAATGCCCGTCATTTTCAACGAGCCGTTGAGCTTCCTTCAGCGTATGGTGGAGTACATGGAGTACGCGCATTTACTCGCCAAGGCTAGCGAGCAAACGGATCCTGTCAATCGAATGAAGGTAGGTTCTATTCAGTATTCGCCATTCGGGTCGTAACTTCACTAATAAAATGAAAAAGGGTCTCAGATGAGATGTTATGATCTAAAATCTAAACAATGGGAGTCTAGTGCCACTGTATTTGTAATCTGTTCCTTATTATTTTGTACAATTTATGTAGCCAGGGTAAAAAAGTGAGAAGGTCCTAAGAACCTGTAAGACCTTGTTTACATGCGTGGATTGATGACAGGGTTTTAATGTGGAGGCACCTTTATAAGGAAAGGAAAAGTGAATCTACCAAGATATTGAAAAGATTCTTTTCCTTGCAGTATGTCGCAACATTTGCAGTGAGCGCGCTCGCTTCAAACTGGGAACGGGTGGGCAAGCCCTTCAACCCCCTACTAGGGGAGACGTATGAGCTACAGAGGCCCGGCTACCGCATTGTGTGTGAGCAGGTTTCCCACCATCCTCCTGTGTCTGCATTCCACGCGGACAGCAAGGAATTCATCTTCCACGGCTCCATCCACCCCAAGCTCAAATTCTGGGGAAAGAGTGTTGAAATTCAGCCCAAGGGGATGGTTACAGTCGAACTCCCAAGGTTAGTGGTACCTACTGGGTTGTTCTGTCGTTACAAGAACACAGGCAAACGATTAGGGGCCAGGTCGATAACTTTCGAGCGAACAGACAACTGTACCTACCTATAGACAGACGTATAATTTTCAGAAATCACTCTCTTCAAATCAGAGAACCCCTAGGATCATAGGAAGCCAATTAAAAACTAATTGAAAAAAAAATCCTATACTCTCTAAATTTAGAATTTTAAACAAAACGTTTATTAATAGGTGGGGTGAAGCGTACACTTGGAGCAATGTGAATTGCTGCGTGCACAACATCATCGTAGGTAAGCTGTGGATAGAGCAGTACGGTACGATGGAGCTTCTCAATCATAGCACTGGACATCGCTGCATTCTAACATTCAAACCAGCCGGATGGTTCTCAAAAGATCTGCACCGCGTCGAAGGCTTCGTTATGGATAAACAGTAGGTCACGACTTGTTAACAGTGTTCGAGGTTACTTTATTGGCAGGTGAAAGGGTCAGCTATTTTTGGACCTATTACTGCTGCTGATATCAGATCAGCCTACCTCGATCTGTATTTTTGTTCACTATGGAGACAGTGGAAATTTAAATGTCGTTTGTAAACCGTGTCAATAGATGATTTCATTAATGTATTCTTAAGTAGTATTGTAGGTAGTACCTAGCTGTACACATATTATAGTTTTAATTGACATTTTTTTTTTCTAGGAAGAACAAACTTCTATTCTTGTACGGAAAATGGACAGAGTTTATGCGGTGCACAGATCACAGTTCGTTTGAGGAATACTTCCGGGACCACTCGGATAAGTTCCGACGTGGTGACGATAAGGATTCCACACCTGCTCACACTCCCAAGAAGGTCCTAGCAAAACTTAACAGCCTCAAGATGGGAGTTAGCTTTAGCAAATCCCAAGCAGCGCCCACAGATGTAAGCTGAACTACTTTTTAGCATTTGAACATGCTTTTAATGTCCAAGGAAACTTTTGGATGTTTTTTGATTAAGTAAGTCTGTGATAAAAGTTTCCATAGTTTCCACATTATTACACTACCGCTAAGTAGTTTCTGACGTGAAAATGATCAGTGGCTGTGTGGCTACTCTTGTGGCTCCGCACTTTGAATTAGAAATGATGAATTGTGATTTGGTTACAGGAAGAAGGACCTCCTGAAGCACCAGACGACATTCCAAAAAGCAATTCATGTTATTCCATTGACATTCCCAACTCGGAGACGCTGTGGTCGGCTGACACCAGGCCAGCCAACAGCACTGAGGTCAGTTCTGTTAGGCAGTCAGTTTCCATTCCTGTAGAGTGTAGACAAACCATTCCTCTGCCCAGGCCCGTATCCAGAAAGTGGTCATGGGGGGGGGGGGGGGGGCTCGCCTATATTTTTTTGCTTCACGTTGGCATTACCATGTTAATTTTCCGCTCATGGGGGGGGGGGGGGTTTAACCCCCCCCGTGGATACGGCTATGCCTCTGCCACTTGTTTGTTGAGTCTTACCTATGCATCGTAAAGATCGAAAAGGGAATAGATCATTCTCCTTTCTCTCCTTTCAGGTAGATTAAGTGCCTTTAGAGAGAAATGTAGGTAGGTACTTGATAAATTTTATTTTTTGCAGTTCTACCAGTTCACGAATTTCGCTATGACTCTGAACGAAATTGATGACAAACTACGGAAGATTCTTTGCCCAACTGACTCAAGGTAAGAGTACAATTACTTACCTACATAGTTATTAATAGGAAGGTAGCTGAGATTAGGCTACTTACCTGTTGTAATAAATTCTTGTGGTAAGATGACGGATAACTTTTGTCGTGATCCAAATAGTAATAATTAATAATGATATGACTACGTGGCCCTGACCCCTCTCAGATCTAATGTTGTAACGTTGTAATACATCGGCCAAACGTTTTCAGGCTGCGTCCGGACATTAGGATGTTGGAGAGTGGAGATATTGATGGAGCTGCTCTTGAAAAAACCAGGTTGGAGGAGAAACAACGGGATGTTCGCAAGTCAAGGAAGGGGAGGAAGAGCGAAGAGTTTGGGCCGAGGTTTGTGTTTCCTTTTAGTTACGCGTGGGTTCAACGAGCCTCTGTATTTAGCTTACAGTTACATTTTCACTCTCACGTTTACACAATGTTTACCTACTTACTATGTTCGTTGAACCTACCTTATCTCATATTACTTAAGTATTACTTATTACTTAAGTAAAACCCAAATACCTCCTTTGCTGTTGACCGTCCCTCAACAAATGATCGTAAACTGAAATCCTTCCGGCTTAGAATACTGTTTTCTAGGATAGATATCAGAAAAAGTAAATAAACTATTCTGAATTGTCACTGTACGAGACCTCGTCATTGAACCTATATAGGTACTTAAATTAAATTACTTAAAGTGTAAAAATGTGATTTTGAAAACAGGTGGTTCACTCAAGGTCCCAATCCCCACACAAAGTCGGAAGACTGGTTGTACAGCGGTGGCTACTGGGACCGAAATTACTCCGAAATCGAAGATATATTCTAAGATGCTTCACCAAATTAACAACATCTTCCATCGCTGGTACGCTTTCGCCCCATTATAGGCACCTATATGGAGAAAGATAATACATACCGGGGTGTCAAACTGGGGGCTAATTCCTGTATGAGTGAACCAGTATTGAGTACCTAAATCGTTTTCGAGCTAGTAGGTATAGTTGCATGCTCAATAACTATATATGTGCAATAGCTAATACCATAGGTTAATGTGAATAAGAAGAAAGATGACCACTGTGGTTGCTTCGGTGTGTAATTTACCCACAGGGGATCTCTCAGATTATTTATTTTTGAGTAATTAGAAGTAGGCATCTATGTAATTTGAATTTTATGGAATATCCTGATGAACTTCAATATCTCATTCTGTAGAAATCCTCTTTGAGACTAGAATCGAATGTAAACAACCCATATAGGTTCTATACCTACCTTCGCAAATTACCAAAGTGCAAATTTGATAAAAGCGAATTAATTTCCAACGAAATATGTGAAAATATAAGTAGGTAATCGGTGTGAAAAAGAAAACATGTATTTTTTTGATCTAGTTGGTCAGTTTGCTTAGCTTAAACTGAATTCCTCGAATTCCGTGTTTCTATAAAACTGGTGTTAACTTAACTGAGTTTGTGATCTTAGTTCAGTGGTACTCAACCGTTTTTGGTCTCGGATCGTGTTGCTCCATTTAATCTCGGGTGTAGTCATCTGCCTGTCACTTTTCTTGGCCTTGTGATGTGGTCAAAATAGTTCCAAAGAGTTAGCGTTAGTAGTCGGTACAGGTCTCCTAGTCAGCAAGGCTGGAAAAGCCTAGACCTAAGTTGTACCTACTCGCGAGAAAAATATCTCGACATGTCCTTGATTAAAAAGATCGTAACTATCCTGAGAAAGATTATTGTGGGAGGATAGGTAATTGTGGAAACCCAAGATCCAAGAGGACTTAAAAAAATGTCCCAAGCTTTTGACTACTTCCGATTACTTTTATAGATTCGTAAAAAAAATGGCAGGGGGCCGCAGATTGAGTATCGCTGCCCTAGTGAATAAACGAACTAGGTCTTCAATTTTTTATAACGAAATAGAGTCCTGTGTAGTATATTTTTTGCTGTGTATCAATCTACGTGTACCTATGTATGTATGTACCCTTATTGTATCAAATACCTATTTATATGTCTATCTACGACCCAAAATAATGTACACATATATAGGAGGTACCTACCTCATTTGTTTTCTGTGATCCTTTAGATAGCAAGTACCAGTCGTAACTCGTAAAAAGATAATTGATGAAATGCTTTGAATGAATCAGCATGCACTCTGGACTTGAAAATGAGACTGCTTATTCCGTGCTGCATAGTTGACACTGAGCAGATAAATATTTAGTATATTATGCAATTATGCCATCTTCCAGCAGAAAGAACTTCTTCCCGCAGCGCTGTATTAAGTTACCCATTTCTTTGTTATGAGCTGACATACCTACCTATCTGCGTTTGTTAAGAAACTTTTTTGTTTTACTGAGAAAAATTTGTAACAAAGCGAAAGTGGAAGTGGGTACCAAACTATTTAGAATTGTTACCTGTGATGTACCTACAGGCAAATGCAGCAGTTAAGTAAGTAGGTATAATCGGTATAATGTACCTAACCTACCTACTTTCATACGAAGCGATTTATAGAACTTCGTCGAAGTATCTGTCTACAAATTTCTGCTAAATTACTTATGTCAACACCTCTTAACTAGATTTCCTGACCCACGAGGACAATACTCTATTTTCTATTTTTTTAGGTATGGAGGCAGTTACCCACTTATCAACCAATAGGTAATAGGTAGGTACGTATAGGTATATTATACCTACCTACTTACTTATAATAGTTAATCTATGATTTCTCGCTTATTTCTTATCCATATCTATTTGGATCTCTGTGTATTCCTTGCTTTCCACATTCCACTTTGTTGTTGTCATTATAAATGCGTGCATATATACTTAGTCTAGTTTCTGCATAAGTAGTACACCTACCTACTTACCTATCTATCCGTCCCCCGAATGATTGTGTATTACCTTCCTACATTAGGAAGCTGTTTGCTAGATTTCGAGACTGTGGGGTAGAGCTGCTGAAGGTTAGTAGGTATTAGCCATCGAAACTAAAATATGTCGCAAGACAGAGACAGAATAGCTAAAGATAGGTAGAATATTTGTTTCCGGGTTTCCGCTCTTTCCAACTGAGATATTTTCTGTTGAATAAAGGTACATTCGCTATTTTTTTTTTTTTTTACGTTCGGCCACAGGGTTCGGCCTTCAAACTTTGTGAGAAAACATACCTATAGTTTTCATTACCTACCTACTCATGAGGCTATGTTGTGATTTTAAGATCGAGTGATTTTTGTCACCAAAAAAAGTGTCTAAAATTAACCGATCGTGAAATCACTACATAGCCTCATGACTCATGACTCTCATGAGTAATGACGTTAAAAAGTCATACCTTAGTATAATTTCAGAAAATTTAAATATCCACGGAAAACCATGTAAATGGCTCAGACTTCCGTGTGACCTCCTGTTGATACCTATACCTATATTATTACTATTGCTCCTATTGTTATTCCATGACTGCGCAGAAATATTGTGGCTGTGAGCTGGGCACAAGGTGTGCTTGCATGATGGAACATTCGGCGTTGCATTCGTGCATGGCTCCGTTGGGCAACGATTAAGTGATTGAGGTGTTGCCTGTGTTGAATATTATCCAATGCACGTTGCTTATGCACGAGCAGACAGACGGCATGAGGTACCTACGCACTGCCATACTGGTCACTTTATGATGTAGGTATAGGTACCTAAGTCGGTACCTACATTCTTATCCAGCGTAAGTAGGTAATAGTCTCGAATTAGTTTGCGACTTTTCCTATATAGAGGTATAGGTAGTCCAAGTCAGGCTAGGAGCGTACCTACCGATTAATCATAATTTCTTGCAAATCTAGGGCTGATCAAAACTTTTTCTTGATCAGGGAAATCTCTGCTCAGGGTCGGATTGGCGATTTTTAGCGGATGGTAGGATATGGAACCCAAATCCGGATCGGCGTCAACTGAAAATCTTCAAGAAATTGTGACTAATCGGTACCTTACGCTCCCAGCCTGACTTGGACTATAGTGGATAGTTAAAACTTAGATAGGTAGGTACCTAGGTACCTATTAGGTAAGGTATGTCTAGAACAGATCGTTATCAAATTAGGTATTTGTTGAGATGAGAATTATTGGGATGTTTGGTAGGTATACCTACCTACCTATCTACTAAAATCGCTTCCAATGAAAAATACCTACCTACGAGTTTTGAATGAACTAAGTAAGTACTTAGGTATTTCTTTCAGTGGACATAGAGGAAAACGGGGAACCCAAAATCTCAATATGAGCCTTTATGTGGGTAGGTAGGTATACCTACTTGGTACCTATTTAAGAAATAATCCTATACCATGTGAGACATAAATACTAAATACCTACCACGCAGTTAGGTAGGTTATGATACTTATGATGTATAGGCAGGTACCTACCTAACGCCTACGTACCTCCATCCACCTCCTCTAAAATCCCTACTGGCATGGTAGGTACGTTACGCTCGGTCCAGGCTCCGCTTACCTCACCTACGCTATAGGCCTCCATGTCCAGCTGCAGAGAGTGACCTTGCAGTAAGTACTGACATTCTCTTGCCAGACTAAAGTGAGTGTGGTTACGCCTAACCATTTCCCCCATTTACCTATACTGGGGCGTTCCGAGAATAGATCTTTGTGGTAAGAAATGGTAGCAAACTTGCAAGGGGCAAATAACGAAGGATAGAAACAATAACAATATGGTATTCGAACCCTTTTCCAGGAGAAGCATCCACAAAAGCGCTTCTCCAAGGTTTATCCGATTAGTTTTCGTTTGAAGTAAAAAGTTTCAAAAGTATATTCGCGCTCTAATTTTGGCGCGTAAATGAATATGTCATTTTTTTTAGTGTTGTCAGCACTGAAGTCATGTGATATTTTTGTTTATTGTCCGTGTCAGTTGAGCTTATGAGCTAAGCTTTAAAAAATTCTAACTGACCGATAAGTGCTAAATTTAAATTAATGATGTTGCATGGCTTGTGTTCGTACTTATAATTACTGTGTACTGTTGTGTGCTGAATTAGCTGAAGGATTTGGCTGGGATCTTCCTTGCGGCTGTTGGGGGTAAGTAAGTAAGTACCTTTATACCTACCTGTCCTATAAATACTGAGGGACCTGCTCTCACTATGATCGGGGAAAATTTTAACCGAAATCATTAGGTAGCTATGTACTTACATATAGTCATATACCTACTCACTTACCTAGCAATAGGTACCTACAAAGGTTTACAGCAAAGGTTATCAACCTAGGTTGTTACTTACCTACCTATAACGAATGTTGCCCTAATCTGCACAGCTTTGTTTGGACATAAGTTACCTATATATTACGTACTTGCATTGGTCCTACTTACTGTTATTGAACAGGTGTCACTCTTCATATCCACTGGGGGTCTACCGACACGACTGAACCAAAATCCACTTTGGGTTACGCATACCCGCGGTACCCCGTAGCGTGGTACTGCTGGATTGGAGCCACTTGGAACGCCCTTGGTTAGCCACCTAAGAATATAGGAAGTAGGGACGCGAATGACTCGATCAGGGCCTAGTTTATTTGAGTTTCGAGCCCTGCCCGAAGCCCTGAACTCCCGAACGGCTAAAGAACACGGCAGTGGCGCGTGCCCTTCTCCAGGCGCCGTGAGTTCCCTACCTACACCGTGCTAAGCTTACGGTGGAGGCCCTCGCTGGACAACCTGGAGGGGAGGTAGCAACTCTCGCCGATTGCTAGCGTGGAGTTGCTCAGTGGTGTTAGTGCTGTGCTGTGAGCACCTGCGGCTACCGGTCTGAAACAACTACGAAACAATGTGGGTCTAACCTCCACGGAAAAGTTTTCACCAAAAATTTGTTGTCCAAATTTTATTTTCTCTTCTGAAGTGTACCTATACTGATATTGAAAAGTTTCCTGTGCTTCTGTTTCTGCCTTCCGCCAACATGCATCCTCAAGACTTCCTTTCCATTTTCCATGGATTTATATTCTTCTTGCTCTATGGTAAGTTACTTCCGTATTTCGTTTTGTCTATTTCCAGCAGGGTGAAATTCCAACCTTCCCTCGGTGTTCTCTTTCCACGCAGAAAAGCAATTTGCAGGGGTGGTGTAGGTACTTCACGGACTTCACCTAAGAACAGTGGAGGTTCTGCTTTTAGAGGGTAGGCTTCAGACCATGAGAATTGCCAAACACTACAGTCATGGCTATACCGCCACATTCCAACAGCATTAATTTGTCCCCCTGGTTATAACGTCAGCGCTACTGACTCATCGTGGACCCTAGTCAGCTACTATTTTCCCCTTCTTGTTACATCAAAAACAGACGTCAACCTACATGTCCATCATTTCATTTCTAACCCGCTTAAATCGACAAGAATGTGAACCAATGATAAATCGACATCATTAGTTCACATTCTTTCGGTAAATACTCCAGGAGAATAGACATAATTGATGGTGCTTAGCGTAACAAACCTTGAAATGAGCGATTGCTGGCCTGACTAGATAATCGATGCCCACTTATATCCTGTCAGTATATTCCAGGATATGGAGTATGAGACACCTCCCTGCCTGGAGGCTCCATGGAGATCACAAGACACCTAAACCTTAAGCGATGGCACCGCGCCGATGAGCTGCTGCACACTTGCCTAATTACACGAAAATGTGTAACAGAATGTACTTTCAAATTTTCCTTAGGTAGGTACAATTGAAGAGTAGAGAAATTTCTTTTTTTTCCTAAATAACACACCTTGCCTTATATGCTCAGTTACCTTATCCAAGTGTTGAAGACTCCTGGATAAAAATTTACCTTTGCAGGAAGTCTGATAATTGGTGGAGTATTCACTTTCACTCTGTCTTCAGACCCGGCGCATCTTAGATTCCTTGATTAGAATGGGTGATTACGCGAAATTAATTCAGTGTATTCAGACCTGCTTCGGATATTCCACTGTTTACTTACTTAAAACAAAATAGTATTGTTTTCCGTGTTAAACACTTTATACCTCAAAGTGGAAATGCTAAGATCTAATCCTGAAACTGACTGGAATTTCAGTGGATAATAAATTTATGGGTTCGGTCATCTGACGTCGGCAGTAACCATAGGCTACTCCAAGCCTATATGCATCCTGTTATATCTATGTAAATAAGGAGCACTGAAGCTGGGATTTATTTCGTCCCTGATGGCCTGTCCTTCCGACGTGGCTGGTGTCTCCACAACAGCATGGGAAGCAGAGCAGGGAGAAAAGGCACCACTCATCGAGACACCTGCGAAGTACAGTGGCAGCGACTTAGCACCTAAAGACCCTAGACAACTCCAAGTTACACAAGCGGCGGGCAAATACCACTTATGTCACCACCGTGAGCTCAACAGCACTGCACCTGATCCAGGTTAAGAGTGGGCGCAGCACAGAATGCGCGGGACAAGTGCCACGGATTAATTCCCTTAACTTGTCGCGCAGGTTTTTTTATTGCTATAACTATCTGATGACATTCTCGTATAGTGAGGCTTTGACTGACTGCGACTAGAGGGACTGATAAGAGCTGACCAGACTGTCGAACTCTGTCGTCCAATTTCGTTCCCGTTATCGTTCCGTCTTCTCCAAACCCGTTGTTAGTGAAATTCCAGCTCAGTGGATATTTACTAGAAGAAGCAGCCATGGAGATCACTTAATTAGGGATGGTTCAGAAAAGCACCTTGTGGGGCGTTCAGTGGACAATCATGACCAGCAACCCAGTTGTAATAGGCAGGTCCACCTTCGGCCCATCGTCCTGTCAGTTTTGACAAGGATCCTCTGGCTAGATGATAGATCTTTTTCTTTGCCTCGCTTTCTCACCATGGTGAAGTACTGGACCGATGTGTGATCGTGAAGTGCCTTGAGTATACGTCCGAACTTGGGCTGTTCCTGAATCCAGCACTGTATAGGGCCTGGGGAGATACAGAAAGCGAAAGGTAAACTTGACCCGGATTCCTGGCGGGCGAAATGTGAGGCAATGCACAAGGCCGCGCCCCCCTCCCACACCTGTCAGGTTCAGGCTCGCACCTCACGCCGATCCCAATCTGCGTGTAATTACGGCAACTTACGTGGAAACCCCTTGTCCGTGGCGCCATGCACGCGCGCTTTTACATCTCCTATAAAGCTCATTGTTTTACTGTGGAGTCCTTTCTTGTAACTCGAAGAATTAAGTGCTTTGTCCAACCTTGCACAAGCATTATCGATAGAAATTCTTGAAAAAAACATTAAGTATGATCCGCACGTGTGGTTGAAATGATGTACTCGGGTTATGGTTTGATACCGCGGGAGTCGAGGGGTTAACCACTCGTTGGGAATCTCGTTGGGAATCATTGGAAATCTTTATGAAATCTCAGGGAATCTTGGAATTTTTTGGAGTGGTTAGCCCTTCTGGGTTCATCTTTCTATGAATATCGTTGGGAATCTTAGGAAATTGTTATGGAATCTCAAGGAATCTCTGGAGTGGTTACCCCCTCGGCGGGAATGTTCGCTTGTGATGCACGTCTGTTTACATTGAAGTTTTTGCAGGTGTTAGATCGCGGGGAGCATTTAGTAACCTAAGCTGCTAATGTACCATTTAAATGTGGTTGGTGACCTTCTTTATAGTTGGTGACTTGGTCGATTGCAGAACTGCAGCCAGAGTTGCAAGACCAGTCTTCCTTCATTTGCCAGTGTCTGGTGACCACGTGGGCAGCTTGTGGCCTGGTCCAACCATCAGCAGGAGCGAGACTCGCATGGCAATCCGCAGTGACCACTCAATGACCGCGGCCATCGATTACTCCTTTTGCTGCCAAGGTGGTCTTCTCGATACTGCATTTGGTCTAACCAACCGTCTTCGCTTTCAAAATTCAAGGTGCCGTAACCCGCAACCGTACGTCATATGTGTTCAAACTTCAGTGTTAATTGTCTAAAGTTTGCTATGGTCTATTTATTTTTCGTTTAGGGAGTGATGGTCCTAAGTTTCGTAACTCCGAAACTAGTGAAGCTGTGGTCAGTCAATCGTAACAATCATAATGTCGCTTAAACGCAGCCACAAATCGTCAACATCAGTAGGTATGTCGACAGCGTGGGCGAATCAGACTGGAAAACAGCTCAACGCATGCGTAATGAAGCAATCTCTTCACTCGGCATGAGCGCGTGCCTGCTATTCGAGTATTCGTGCCTATAAGTTGTTAGGTTGTGGTATCACCTGTAGGTATGACGATGACCTGTAGCAACCAATGCGCCTGATCACCTGCTCACAGCTGTGAGATTCACTTTCGTTTGTCGCTGGAAAACATTGTACCAGTGATGTTTGCTTTCACTATCTACCGCCTTACTAGGCCTTAAATAATATCATGTTCCGAAGAGAAGAAGACTCGCCATGCAGATGGTTTGTACATATATTTGCTCTTCGTTACGACGTCCATCGTTACTTCAAGGTCTCACTCCGCACATATCATTAAGACTGGTTGTCCCTGTGGGGTTCTTTTGATGATGTTTACTTATTCTATACAATGTTTCCCTTCTCCATATAGTGTTGAAGTCTTTGTCAGAAAATTCAGGAACTGGGAACAATGCAAGTCTATTATAAGCTATGAGTGTTCCAGCTCGGAGGGTCATCGTTATCCTTTCCTCTCTCCGGCGGAACCGCAATGCGCCACGGGTCCATAGTCGACCTCCACTTTCTACGTTCAGGATTAGTCTTCTGCTTGTGTTACCTAGACAAATAATTGCCCTGGTCGCATCAGTACCTTACAGTGGAACATAGCGCTTGGCAGGTTGTGCTGTACTTGATCAAGCCGTACCTAGTCCTCGTCGTCATTTACAATATGTTAAGCTTCTTCAATCCGCCTTTTGGGGCACTACCAGAATTTCATGTTACGCAGCTCTTGCTTTACAAAAATTGTGGAGGCAATACAGTGCTCCTGCCTCCTGACCCTAGACCAAGGGTGCGGTTGTTATTCGCGGCCACGGAAAAACCTAAAAAATATACACAGTGGTGGTAGCTCACCTTGGCTTTCTTAACAACCATTTTCTGTAAGAGTGCTTCTTTGTCGCAAGCTAATATAGAACCCAGCAGCTTCATAGAAGACAACAATTTTCCCTCCTTGTGTCTGTGTGCTTGATTTTCATAGCTTGGGTGTTATATTATTCGTATAAAGTGAAGATGGTGTCAGAAGTGGTGAACAGTTACAGTCTGTGCACAGAGGAGTCTGTGGTAATAGGGAACCATGAAGAGGAGCACCAGGCCTCTCTTCCTCGTCACGTGAAATGCTGCCGGGTTTAAGCACGCTAATCTGCGAATGCCAAATACTCATGCACTATAATGTCCGCTCAGCCGTGTTTCCGCAAAGATCTTCTTTTGTGGTACTTCAGCTGAGAAGGAGGAGGAGGAGGAGGGCTGCCGCAACGGAAGAAAAATTAACTGTCGCGTGATCGCGTGTAAGGCCTGATCCGACTGGATTTTGTTTGGGAGTCTTGCCCTCTAAATTTTCGTATGGTGAGGGAGTGAATGTGAATAAGGACGTGACTGCGATCTTAACTGGTAATAAAAAGTTTGCGTTATATTTTTAAGTAGCCCACAGTGACGTCAAGGTCTGCTACAACATGAATCCGCACTCTCCGTGCTGCCTTATTGACCCCGTGCTTCTAGCAGCTAATGGCGCAGATTGGCGGAGCATCTTGCTAAATGCCCTCCTCACTCCTCAGTCACCCGAGTCCTAGCGACCCGGCCCGTCCTTGTAGGTGTCGCTGCAATCACCTACAAAAGAGAGGCTGAATTTGTATAGTTGCCATGGAGGAGTAGCATAATATACCCAATATAAGCCGTGGATCCGCTTATAGCTCGTTCACTGAAGGGAGCCAGTTTTCCTCCGAAAACACTGGTCAGTTTGTTAGTTCCATTTGATTTGTAGATTCCAGAAATAGTCGACTTGAGAGTCGTTAAAATGGAGCCACGCCCTGGACGTGAGGTGACCCAGCCAAGGCCGGAGCACGACCTTGAAGTGAAGTGACGCTACCAGAACTGTACCTGAACGATACCTGGAGCATACAATGGCACTGGCTGAGACAAAGCCTAGGTGGCAGCTTCTCTGGATAACGTCGTAGGCCATTATGAGAGGTTCCAGTAACATCCGTTTGTCGCGTAGAACGCTTTCCAAGGCTCACCACCGGAGAACTTGTTTCTTCAGGCTGCGCAGTACACAATACCTGCGTGGAGAATCCTTTTTACCGGGCCATTGTTGATGACTTTAAATTTCATGCGGGAAACCTTAATTTCTCTATTTCGTCGGGTATTTCTTCTCTAGATCGTTAAGCGTGATTCATGCTAGCACTTTTCTAATATTGTGTCGTCGTCCCGTAGGTATCTACTGTAGTGTTCAAGATATAAATTCCTCGTACCTACACTATGTAGGTGATACTTCTTATTTCAGCATTCATACACGCTCTGAAAGAGTTTGCAATATTGCAACTTTTACACTGTTCATTCCAGTTTGTTTCTCTGCGTGAGGTTATAGAGTTTTGTTCCAATAGGCAAACAATTCAAATTATAATCCAAAATCTGACCTGATATTAAGAGAAGGGAACGCAAACCGACTTCAGAGAAATTACCCAACTTGCCGGCGGCGGTGGTGGTGCATGTTTTTATCTTTCAATCACATCTGTGCTGCCATGGCGCCGACTGCTCTAGTTTTAAATGTAGGCAGCTCATAATTAAACATTCAGTGTCAATAGAAGAAACAACGTGGCACGACGCGGTGGCTTATGTTTACGTAACACAGAGCAGCGCTTGACTTGGAAGTCACGACGGACCTCCTATACACAACCTTTTACGGACCTTCCGTGGGTTCAGTTTTGTTGTTAACAGGAAGTATGTTGCAATATTAATATTTTGTCGTTTGCCCCTTTCGCGTCCGTGGAGTTTGCGATTTGACAAGTAAAATGGGACCATTGCCATTTGGTTTGTGACGGATCCTCTGCGTTTGGCTGAGTTTCGTAAGTGTTGCGGTTGGAAGCGGGTGGCCTGTAGACTTAGAATAGGCCCAACCCAGCTTTTTATCATGCTTAACATGTGTTTATTATTTTACGGAACCACACCCAAGCTCGTAAGGCCGCAGTAGTGACCAGGATCTATCCTGCCTCCACTACTCCAGTCAAGGTCATAACACCCGGCTTTCTACTTCCTGCCATCTAGGCGTCAGTTTGTCGTTTGCACTTTGTACCTGTCATCAGATTTTGTAATTATAAAGACAGGATGCAAAAAGAGACTGAACGATATAATCGAGGGGTTAGCTACTCGTTGGGAATCTCGTTGGGAATCATTGGAAATCTTTATGAAATCTCAGGGAATCTTAAAATTTTTTGGAATTATTATCCCTTCGGGGTTAATCTTTCAATGAATACCGTTGGGAATCTTTGGAAATCTCTATGGAATCTCAGTGGAATCTCAAGTAATCTCTGGAGTGGTTACCCCCTCGGATATAATTGAGACATAACGAATATTAATTTACAATATAAGATAGTCCAGTATCAGTACGTCACAGACGTCCAGGATTTGATTGTAACCAAGGCTGATGATTCCCCTCTCCGTGTTAGCTTGGTTGTGTTCTGTCCGCCCTGTTGACTGCAAGGTCAACGTTGGACATGGGCATTTCATGATTTTAGTTATTAACCGTCGAATAATGCCTACTTAATTTATTGATCTGGGCTGCAATCCTACCTTTCAATGCCCTTCGCTTTAACAGGGCCGGCTCAAGTTCCGGTCCTTTGTCGAGCCGCTCCAGAAGATTCTGTAAAGGTCGCAGTGCCTGGCATTAGTGCATGGCATTTCTTACTACCGACATCACACCAAGGCCATATATTACCGCTGATCGACTTGTGGATTAGTCATGGTGTTGTGTTTGTAGATGGATGTTCACTTTTATTAAATGGAGTTAGATATCCCGCTAATTCTAGCTAGACGTCCCATGTTTAAATCCCGTAGCAGACAAACTTTTCCAACAGGTGTACGGACTTCAGCTGTTGCTGTTTCAATCCGCACCTGAGGAACTCTCGAAGAGATGCCACAATTTGAATGTGCTTGTCCTGCATATTTCGAAATGTTTTCGAAGTTTAGCGTTTGTCTCCTTCTGATTCTATCTCATAGCATCACTTACAAGTCCCGCCCGTTGGAAGTGCTGAATTTCTTCATATAATTTTTTCTTCGACATCCAGCCCATAGTGCCTGCGTGCGTAAAAAGCGCAATAGCTTATAGTCTGCGTCGGACATTGTGATACTCAAGGCCGCGGTTGGATAACACATGGCCCAGTTGTTCCGCCTGCGGGGAAAGCAGTAACGTCCTCCGCCATTGGGTACCTGATAATTCATATGCGAGAGTCGTGTGCGTCGTAGCTGATGCTGCCAAGGACGTTATCGTGAAAGCCATTGGACTGAATCGGACTGACACGTGTTCAGTGTCTTCCGTCTTGAATGACGCAGTAGGTGTCCAACCAAATGCAAACCCATCCATTTACAGAATGAACACCAGATTATCTTGCTATCTGCTATGGGAAAATAGCCTGCATTATGCCCTAAATACATCAAAGGGTGGCAGCGGACTTTCCAAAAAGCAGTATAATGTACCTACGTGTTCTGCAGACTGTTAAATTCCAGTTCAGATCAAGCTGATTCCCTCCAAAAATGATATGATATTTGCTGGAGTCCTAGCCCTAAAGCCTTTAAATGCAGCATGCACATTTTTACTGTCGCATATAGTTTGATACTCTTAGTGGGTTCACAGTTGCCAAAGAAGGGCACAGTTCCGTGTCAGCGCGGAGCAGCAATGTTGTCTTGTGTTCCACCGGGGCTGATCCATATCTCCTCACTTCTCGACCTTCGAACCTGGAACAATGGTTGCGCTGGAGCTGGAACGCCTTAACACCGCTCACGCCAGCTTTGGCTCTACGTGTGTAATTGTTATATCTGTGCATACATGAGTAACTTTCCAGCGATATATTACCCTCCAAAGCCAAATTTCTTGGAAGTGCTCGTTGTGACACCAGCATGAGAAACAAGTTCTCGTGCCTCGTATATTTTCGCAAATATTTCACTGTTATAGTTTTTACTATATGGACCTCCTGCTTCTGTATTCTGCAAACTGTACCGTACAAAATCGGCAAATTGGCCTCGCCCGCACTTTCTGCACATTATTATTATTCAGGAAGTTAGTCTCGTTTTTCGAGCCGGCTCATTGTAATGAACGGTGCTGCGTCGTGCCGTAACGTGCCTTTTGATAAAAATACCGACATGATTCCAAGTCCCAATTATTGCATGAGTAAGGGATTTACAGTTTTATTAACGTCTCCCTCTTACTCATTTTTATTGCTATGGAGTTTTCTTAACCCGAGCTTTTGTCCTCCTTCTTTCATTGTGCAGTTTCCACATTGCACTATTAAAGTAAGATCAGTCGCTGCGAAAGTATGTCGGAGCCATGAAGGATAGTGTGTGGTTAAAATGGATATGGTGCACCCATGCAGACATTCTGTTAGATGCAGTTGTGCAGTGGTCAGAACTGAAGCTTATGTCCAAACACCAAAAGCGGTTGCGCAATCGAAAATCCACATCCAGAGTCCACATTCATGCGTTTTCGTGCTTGAATTCACGCTCTCTTCAAATGAATTATATCAGTTATAAACGGTTTTAAAAGAAATAGGTACTCGTTCAGTCTTTCAGACAAAAATAGTAAATTCATATGACAGGAAATATTAACGATTATGGTTCGGCAAGGCTCAACCAGTGAGATGTACCTATTCTTATTTCTTTCATTGTTGTCATCAATTATACGCTGTCAACAACTTGACAATTATGTTCTACCAAAAACCAAGGAAGTCACGTAGAATGTGGAACACCATGATCATACTGGCTTACCTACTTGTCTCAGTGGTCATGGTACAAACACGCAAATCGGAGAACAGACTTATCATGCGATTATATCACAGTGTTGATTCGGCTCCTGCCGTGTCGGTATGGGTACCTGTGGCTACTTTCCTTCCCGTGTCTTGGTCTTGGACTCGCCGGTGCTTGCTACCCCGATCCTGCAGCTATCAACAATCTGCGCTAATTGGAGCACTCCACGCGCGACTGCTCCCCATCGCAAGTCGTGCATTGCTGACCGCCCGCCCGCGAAAATTTTACCCGAGGACATCTTGCGTCAGCGCTGGTGACGCTCGCTGCCCCGATGCAGGAAATGATCGCTATGACTTAACTTATTATCTTTATTATAGACTAGTAAAAAGTCGCCTGCTGAAGACATTATTGCTTCATTTTGTCGTTAACATTTCGTGCTGTCGTCAGTTGTCAATCTTCCACAGTGGTTTTTAGTTAATGCTTCGATCTCAAATGGGACCCATGCAGGCTAATGAACTCATAATAATTGTAATTATTGGTAATCGTACGCTACTAAGATGATAGTTGTACCTATACTGTTCGAAGTTTCCTTTGTTATTTCCCTGGGAAGTTGCGTCTGCGCGGAAGAAGTTGGGCCGCCTGTAGTCTGCACTTGATGTCGGAACGTGGTGAACGTGCTTTCCGTTACCTCGCCTTCATTTCCATCACGAATTGAGACCCTACTGAGTACTGATTAGTAATCAGAGTATTTCCTCTTTCTTTCTGACTGTCATGTTCCAGTTCAAGTCTTCCTTATTAATTTTCCCATCGGTCTCACCTGGGGTCTAAACCAGGCCCACAAGCCCTTAGTTTACTTAAATTTTCTTTTGTTTCGGTTGTAATAAAAATGTGTCTCACCGAAATTCTATAATTCTACAGATTTTAAGTTTCCTATAGGCTGTTGAGGTCCAGAGAATCCAAAAAAGTAAAAAAAAAAACCATATAAGGTACTTTGCAATATTTGGGAGAATTTTGGCCAGAAATTGCACATAGGGCCTGCAAATGTTATTATTTCCTGTATAGACTCATTGACCCATAAGATTTACCATAAGTAAAACACACACAATACTAGATTTTCATAATAATTCCTGTTAGTTGATATTTTCATGTTATTTGCTCATATAGCTGAGGAAATGAAGTCCCAGTCCATCTAGCCGTTTCTCATAACGTGAACGTGAAGTAGGAAAGAGATAGCTTGGACGCGCTGCCGCGGCGCATGAGGCCTGCTTCACCGTCATCCCTACCCTCCTCCATGCCATAAAATCGCGGCAAGTGCGGTGCGGCGCGGCGTGGCTAGATGGACGAGGACCTTCAATGTTGCTTAGGATGGCGTGCCTTGCAAGATCTGGGTGAGTGTGGTCGGTTTGTCACCGGGCCACGTCGCGGGCGTTTTAGCGATTCGTTGAGGCATTTCTCGGGCTCTCGGGCCGCTGGCTCACGATCCCTGGTTTTGTAACTGTCAAGGATGGTGTGTGAATGATAAATACCTGTGGCTGGGTGCGAGGTCGTCTGACGGCACACTTTCGTTTGAGACCCCTCCCCCAGACACTACTGATAACTGATAAGTGGAGAAAAGTCAACAAGTCGCTGTGATTCTCACCCTTTTCCGCACGGCCCTACACTTACAACGCAAGCCTGAGTGCAATCCCCTCCAGGCTAGAAGAAGACACTTACTCTTCTCCATTGTTTGACCCTTTTTGACACAGATTACGGATGATAACGGTCTCTGAGTATAAGCCATGGGCACTGAGCCTGGAAAGCATTGTTGTAGCGCAGCCTCCCACGGGGACCAACTGGACTGATGATTCGGCAATGGTGCCTAGAGAATGATGAAAATTCTGACTCCTCTGACAAAGGTCTCTGAACCCTTGAATTAATGGAACTTAAGGTAATGTTGTTCTCAGCATGTGTTCTCTACAGAGTGAGTCGACGCATTGCGTAAGCTCTGATGATGATTCCTTCAAATGCCACAGTTGATCATCTCCCACGGCCCATCTTAAGGCCAGGATGGCGGCCTTTACCGAAGCTCTTGCGTGGACTTGAGTCCATCGTCAAATCCATCCTGTAAGCTGTACGATGTCGATGTGATCCCTGAACGAGGGTCACTGAATTACCTCCGCAGTTGAGAAGTGGCATTTACCTACCTCTGCTGCAAGTCATTCATTTCATCGGGAAGACTTCCAACACGCGATGTGTGTATGATGTATGAAAGCAAGTATAGATTACGGCTATGATTTGCGGCGGGCAGAAAGTGACGGCTACTCGTTAAGATGAACTGGTCAATGGCACGGATTCTGACACTTACTTTCATTCTCAGTATCTTCTTATCTTGCTACCGTTCCCTACGGACAGCTATCATCACCTTGGAGAAAAACACACAAACTTTAAACGGCTGAAAACCACGAAAGTAGTAAATCAATACCACAAAGAGACAAGCCTTCCCCATTCCATGTGAAAAGATTCGTCCGTGAGAAGCAGCGTGTGAGTGGAGAAGGAGAAAGACGTCAGGCCTGGCTACGTGTGGCTGAGCGTGGCCTCAGAGGGAGGTCGGAGCCCGAAGGAAAGCGCGAGTCGCTGAGCTAACAAGTCGGACGTGCCAGGGGTCGTACAATAGTTAGGACGTGCGGGTGAGTTGCGGGACCCGAGAAATCTCAAGATCCTGCTGGTCCAGAGGTGACGGACGATCCTCAGTGATTTTATCTGCCGAGACCCAAGACTGCATTTGCAATAGGGAACTTTTGTGACCTCTATAGTTAATGTACTCGTATACGTACGCGCGCTTTGGGGTGTTTTTAAAAAGACAAAAGTGAAGTACTGATGATTGTTGGGACTAGATCTCGAGAGATATACAGATTTGCAGGTTGCAACCAACCAGAGGCAGTTGTTGACTACATTCTTATTAATTGATACTCTGGTGAGGGTAGAGGGATGTCTTACAGCTTCAGACCGGCCTAGTGGGAAAGCATGAAAGACGTAAGGGTACCGTAAACAGGCGAGAACAATCGGCCATTCATCTGAGCTGACAAGTGGCTGCCTTAGTGCCTGAAATGATATTCTAATTTCACAATCTCAATTGTCCGGCTTGATATATGTCAGGGTCCAGAGCAGGTACAGTAGCGGCCATTTATAGCCCTGCCGGGCATGCCTCACCTGTACCGACTATTTTCCCCTGGGCAATCATTAATACTGCTACTACTGGTGACCTGCTCTGCTTGCAATAAAAAGCAAGAATGCACACATTGTGGTCTTGCGGTCATTACAGCAAGGGGACCCCCAGGCGTGCGGTGTCCATGTTCGGCTAGATTTTCAAGTATTTCCACATAATGCAGCAAAAGTACTTTATGATGGTTTTGACAGCAGTCCATTTTTTATTCATTTTTAGCAGTTTTCTTTAATGACGGAATCAGAAATATTTCTGGCACCAGTATTCAATGCTCACCAGATGCTAATCCGCACTGAGAGTATTCAACGAGTTATGGAGAAAATAAAAATAGTCGATGCCGCGTGAGTGGAAGTGATAGTAAAAGCTCTCGTGCCATGTTACGGGTGCCCCGCCCCCTCTAGCAAGTGAAACTGATCATCTAACCTGCAATTATGCTCTCAATTATGCGATCACCGGTCCATGAGACATGCAACAGCCTCAGGGGAGATACAATCGGTTTTGACAAACTGACGCACGCCAAGCCCTCTCACCATTTACCATGTGACTTATTTGAAACTTCTTCAACCCAAATTCAAGCTCTAGAAGTGGCAAGCTCTACAGTGAGAACAATGGTAGGCAAGAGAGACACCGAGGGGTTAACCGATGAGCAAGCGTCAGTGGTTTTATACTCGCAACGAAATTTCTTCACCTTTCTCGAACTCCGTTTGTTTACAACGCAATGCTTAGAAGTGTGTTCACATTTTGATAAAGACGCATGGTCATAAGCTAAACATAGGAGAGACTAGGACATGTGCACTACGCACACCCGAAAGCTCCAGAACGTTCCTTTTGAAATCTATTTCAACTCATATTTCTACAACGTAATACCGGTAATACTGAGGAATAGACATAAAAAATATTCTAGAAAATTCTAAAGATTAAAATTACGACGATATCGTTGGGAATCATTGGAAATCTTTATGAAATGTCAGGGAATCTTGGAATTTTTTGGAGTGGTTACCCCTTTGGGGTTCATCTTTCTATGAATATCGTTGGGAATCTTTGGAAATCTTTATAGAATCTCAAGGAATCTCTGGAGTGGTTACCCCCTCGAGAGACACTTAGATGGAGATGCTTCATGTCCAAAATGGAAAATAAATGGCCCCGTCGCTCTTCCGTAAGGTAGAGTGCGTCCTGTTGTCCACACTCTTGAGCTGCTTAAATGAAATGGTACAAATGCGCTGTCAAAGGACGAAGTGCTGGTCAGTCAGCTACTTTTCGTTACCTCCATTTAGGTTACCACAACTATGCCGGTAGTACCTAATGTGTATTTGCAATATGTTCAAATTAAGGACGTCTTTGTTCGTTCTTACTTGTCCCCCTCATTATGAAGTAAAATATGCATTGAGTATGTTTTGCATAAAGGTGCAACATGTTACGTTGGGACGAGCATACTGTACTGAGAAGCGCCACTAGAAGTCCTTCGCTTCCGGTCCAAGGCCGTTTCTTCACAAAACAAGTTCTTCTGGTAAAAAGCTGTCCCATTCCTGCAGGAGTATTCCCGTTGGGAACGCTTTTAGCAGGCGATAACTCGCAACCGCTATTTCTACGCCACTTAGAACTCGCTTCAGCAATTCCCGTATTCCGCTTACTTTTACGCTTTTCGTCGGCGCTATCTCCTACCGCCAGGCGCAAACAAAACAAGGGAAATGTGTCGCAACTTTGAAAACTTGGCGTTAAAGCAGTAGACAGACCGAAACAACAACAATATGAATCAATTTTTACCGGATTCTTGTTAATATTGAACTTCAAATTTAGTTTTAGGTGTTGAATATGTAACACTTGCTAGATTTAATGTAAGAAATGTTTCAGTAATACCTTTATTTAATTTCAAAGAAAATAAAATGTATGGATTTCAGTTTAAAATTTGTGAAAGTAAAAGATGGTAAGCTTTCATAACCTTATTTGGTTATTTTATATTTTTCTATTGAAATGTTTAATTATTCAAGATAAAATGAGTAGAAGATAAGATAATAATATTAAAATTGAATGGTCGTGAAAAAATTTCAAATTTGCCGCTTTTTTCAAAAAACCAAACTCAAACAAAAGCAAAACGAAGTGTACTTCTTTCATTGCAAATGTAAAGAAACTTTCATTTTTCCCCCAAAAAAATAGATATATTCTCATTTTCAAGTACACTTTCTATTAAATCCGCTCAGAAACCCACTCAAGTTGACTTTGCACCAATGGGAAGGGGTGGTGAGTTCTACCGCCTTGAAAGGGCGTCCAAAACCCACTCAATAACCCACCATAAGCGTTGGGGAATACCATTTGAGCGTTTAGGGAGTTTGAAGGCGTAAGTTGAGTGGGTTTTGGTGGCGTTAGAGAAAGGGAATACACCTGCTGATCGTATTGGTAACAGAAGACGTAATAGCAAGGCTGATACCTGCCAATACCTGCAGGTGTATTCCCGTTGGGAACGCTTTTAGCAGGCGATAACTCGCAACCTCTATTTCAACACCACTTAGAACTCGCTTCAGCAATTCCCGTATTCCGCTTACTTTTACGCTTTTCGTCGGCGCTATCTCCCACCGCCAGGCGCAAACAAAACAAGGGAAATTTGTCGCAACTTTGAAAACTTGGCGTTAAAGCAGTAGACAGACCGAAACAACAACAATATGAATCCATTTTTACCGGATTCTTGTTAATATTGAACTTCAAATTTAGTTTTAGGTGTTAAATATGTAACACTTGCTAGATTTAATGTAAGAAATGTTTCAGTAATACCTTTATTTAATTTCAAAGAACATAAAATGTATGGATTTCAGTTTAAAATTTGTGAAAGTAAAAGATGGTAAGCTTTCATAACCTTATTTGGTTATTTTATATTTTTCTATTAAAATGTTTAATTATTCGAGATAAAATGAGTAGAAGATAAGATAATAATATTAAAATTGAATGGTCGTGAAAAAATTTCAAATTTGCCGCTTTTTTCAAAAAACCAAACTCAAACAAAAGCAAAACGAAGTGTACTTCTTTCATTGCAAATGTAAAGAAACGTTCATTTTTCCCCCAAAAAAAAATAGATATATTCTCATTTTCAAGTACACTTTCTATTAAATTCGCTCCAAAACCCACTCAAGTTGACTTTGCACCAATGGGAAGGGGTGGTGAGTTCTACCGCCTTGAAAGGGCGTTCAAAACCCACTCAATAACCCACCATAAGCGTTCGGGAATACCATTTGAGCGTTTAGGGAGTTTGAAGGCGTAAGTTGAGTGGGTTTTGGTGGCGTTAGAGAAAGGGAATACACCTGCTGGTAACACCTCCTTGGAGTCTGCGACATTCCTTTGTAGCTTCGTTAGAATTGGGCTTTCCCATGTATTCTCTACATTGGATTATTTTCACACTTGGTTCCATGGGAGTAACTGCAAGAAATGAGATGTTTTTATCGGTGTGTTGCACAACCTTTGCTTTCCAGTGCCAGATGCTTCACCTTGGTCACCTTTCTAACCGCAGCGGTTCCGCAGTGTCACTCGCCACCGCATCAATGAACACGGTATTGTCAGCTCAACTCCTCTATAAGCTTACTTGTCCAAGTATTCCTGTGAAAGCACCAACTCTGCATGAGATTAATATTTCGAACCTACCTACTTTTAATTTTTCCTCCTGACTTTGAAGGACCCCAGTGTAACAATCCTGCGAGTGGCAGAAATGCATTGTCAGATATAGCCAAAACATAGGTAGATCCTAAAAAATGTACAGTTTTCCCCATACGTCTTTTTCTGAAAATTTAACGATCTCACAAGTCCCAAACAGAAGGAACCCGGAGAAATCATTTCCGCGCGGACACGTGGAACATTTTGGGAGTTAACTTGGTCTTGGCTTGCTTGACAGCTGATGGATGTGTGAAGCTTGACTTTGAGCTGTCCCTTTAGCCACACCCAGGAGGTGGTGCCAGGCTTCCCGCCAGGTGCCCAGATGGTGGCTAATTGCTGTGGGAGGCTAACTAATGAGCGTAAATACCAACTGACCCTATCAAGGAGTAAGGCCAGACTCCGCGTCTTTTCTTCCTAGTTATTTTGTCGGGAACACCCCTATTCTGGAAATGTCAAGATAACAAACCTAATATAGCCACAGCACCAGGAAAAGTCTTAGGTACATCTATACCAGTGTACAAATGAGACTGATAACTAAATGGGTTTTCTAGTGATGTTCAAAGATGATTGGATCAGTGAAACGCCCAGAGGTACAGTGCGTGCATTTCGGAACTCTGTATGATGCAACATAGAGTGCATGAAAGGAGCATCATGCGTCAGGGTTTAGCCCTTGGGCTAAGTTTTTGGTAAATTGGGCGATTTAAGTTTCCGAAACATGTAATAGACATTTAATCGACTATTATTAAAGCAGCGCACACCTCGGAGATGATATCTTAATTTCAGTGAGGTTCTTGTTCTCACGTGTAGGAAATGAATATTAGTAGGTATGTAGCAACCTCCTTGATCATTCACATCTCCTATATACATGCGTCTGATGCCTCCCGAAGGAGGCAATTGACGTACGGGTTTCTAGAGCTCGGGGCAAGGTGCCTTGAAATCCATGTTGATCTGTACCTACGAGTATTTGCCAACATTTTTCATTTTCCACTTGCAAGGTTCTCCTTCCAGTGATATTCCCATTTACTGGCTGGATTAGGTCTTCATCCTAATTTCTGTTCGTCAGTGCAGCTGCACCACTCTTTCTGCGTGTTGACGCCCTCTCGACGCGGAAGTGCTCCGTTTTGTGCCGCCATCGAAATGCCACGGGAAGGTGACGACGATGGCACGGTGTCGCCCATCGCAGAGTGTCATGGTACGATCGTCGTCGTGTCTGTGGCGTGGCGGTGACCCTCGTTACCGCATCGCGATACTTCCCTTCCCTCGGCTGCTTTCTGCTCTTTTCCTAATGATCTTCCCAAACAGGAACTACTGAAGAGCCCAGTGCAGTGCTGGAGTAACCTTCAATGACGCTCTAATTATAAACTGCCCGCTCCTTATTTTACCTCGAGGTGTTTTGCATTACTTAAATTGTCAAGGGCTGGCGACTGAGTTCACCCACTCCCACATGTTGCGTTGATTTAGGTGAGACGACTCGTTTTAAAATTTGCTCGTTTGAATAATGGTATTTGAAGGCCAATTTGGGTAATAGATTCATTGAATTAGAGGCATGAAGAACCGCTCTGGTTTCCGCATATGGTATGTGGTAATAGTCCATTTGACAGTGCTTGATGGATGGTCTTACACTCAGGCATTACAACTCAAATACCTCAAATTATTTTCGAGTTACGTCGGTGTTTGGTGTACCCCTTTTAGTCTTATCGCTGGCTCATCTAGTAGCCTTGCAGGAAAACTCGTCGGATAATTTAATTTTCTCTTTGGTCACGAAAAGTATTTGGAGCCTCCTGAGCGATATTTCATTTAACGATGGTCCTATAGAAGCCCGAATTCGCTCAGACTTTCGGGTTGGGCGTTAAAATTTTCAGCCCTGCCGAGCAGGATCAGGCTTTACCTACTAAACCCGGGTTTTCACAAAATCGATAGGAGCAACGAGAGCGGTGAAATCGAAGTAATTAAAACCCAGTCAAATTATTAAAAAATATCGCCAGGTTCGGGAAGCCCACGATAGTCGATATGGTGTGACTCATGCTTGATGGTCCGTGCGAAAATGGAAAAGCTCCCACTCAGTTTGGTCCTCTCTAAGATCATGGCCTGATCTATTAAATCACAGTTTGCACCCACATGTCTTGTACCTACGCTAGCCAGGCCGTGAACCTTTGTGTGGGTAGCTTCCTGCTCTGCATTAAATGGACAAGGCGTCAATAAAGCGCCTGCGTGGGCCGAGACCAGGGGAATGACTCCAACAGTGGGTGTGGTTGAAGGGCAAATTGCGAAAAAGTACGTGTTGACAAGATAACAGTACATACCTATTGTTATGAAATAGGAATTACTAGAAATGGAATAATGCAAGTTAGTTATTTGCACCACCTACGTAATGCCTATACTGCTTGAATAAACATAACAATGTGATGGTATTGAAAGAATTCGTTTTTCTTTATAAAGAATGTGCAAAAATGGAAACCACCCCTTTCGTGCACTGGAGGATGCCACTAGAGACCATGCGGTAACAGTTTGTTGACTTCGGTTGGGAGTATCAGCATGGTTTTACATTATTGTTCTAGGATTACTTAAGGTTCGGATTCAGTTGGCGATGCAAGTGAATTATTTTTCCCTTTGGATAGAAGGACTCCAAAAATTCTGCTTAAGTTTTTTTTTTTCAATTTTAAATGTTTCGCCATAGTGCTAACATGGTATAACTCAATTCTTTAAGGCGAAAAGGGGGGGATTTTGGCTACAAATGAACAGCCTCCCATTGGGACATTCACACATTTTGTTGCTAAAGACCATAAAGGTGGAACGTGGCCCATAGGTGACTATTTCTCAACTTTCTCAGTCGCGGACACTTGAGAACCTCAGGTAGCGAATAGTAGCATAGTTTGGGTACTATAGCTCAATGCTTTCTTTAACGACTTTCACACTTTAGTTGTGCCGACGTCAGGCATTTCTGTACCTTCTCACATGGCGTACCTTACACACTTTGGTGGGTTCGTGCTGATATGTAATACAATAAACAAGGTAGTTCTATATCTACTATCCATAGTGTTTACACATATTGCGTGTGATTGTTATTTAACAGCGATTAATTGAAATGACTAGCTGGTTGGCAAATTGCCTCTTCCTTGTATTGTCTATGCTTTTCAATGTCGCATGTCGCTTTGGGCGTACCTACTGTTCAATTAGAACTAAACCGCAAAGGATTGTTTCACCCCTACTCGGGCTTGAGCTCCTTGAAGGAACCATAAATAACCTTGTTACAGTGGTTTAGTACCTGTCTGTAAGTATCAAAATTCACATCGATGGTACCAAACGACTACCTAAGTCTTTTTCTCAAAAATAAATGTATCAGGAAGTAAAAGGAAAAGCCTAAAAAATTATCTTTAGGAGCACTATTATTTGATCGATTTCAGTAAAGTTACTGGTATATAGTGAACGTACATGTATGCGAAGAAAGTCAAGTTTATCTTAAAACACAAATCCAATTAGTAGGTAATTGAACAAGGGATTGTGATCTTTTCGAAAACCGACCGAATAATATTCAGTTTTTAAACTTCAGTATTTCCCCCTTCGGGCGGCGGGAAGTGCAGGATTTCTCTAAAACCTACTTGACTGCATGTACTCTTTCTCTCCCATTTATCTGATGATACTGGCATAGCTTATGCTTATGTTGACCCCTAGCGGTGGGTCGCGCGTGTGCCGTGCGCCGTATGGTGGACGGTGCTTAGGTACTCGCTATGGCCCATAAACTCCAACATTAAGTACCTCCCCGTGAACATACAGCTCCTGATCACCGCCGCCCACTCGGGGTTTTGCGCAATTCTGCTCCGCTAAAGGCGAAGGGCGCGAAGGGAAATTGTGATACTCAATCACGATTTACCCTAGTGCCTACAGACTTCGTATTTATACGGTCAGGGTCGGATATACAGATAAGACCTTGTTTATTAAGGGTGAAACTTTGTGGTTTGCTATTTGTTCATTTTTGTAACGGCTGAGGAGCCTGCCCCGTACACCTACACATCTGGGCTCCCAAATATGGGCCCAATAACACAGTTCCGCTGTTGGCCCATACATATATTTCAATACAATTGGTCAATCGTGATTCATGGGTCATGATGACCATTGGGCCGGCGCGGCGCCGTGATGTAGACTGTAGACAGCCCAGATTATGCGTATGTCCCTCATTGTGGCCTATCCTATAATAGCTCGGAGAAAATGCAAAAAAAAATCCTGGTCAACATCAGTTGGTGAATGTTTTATTGACATGAGAGATTGACAGTCGTGCATTGTGGCCTTACGTCGGTGGTTATTTGGAGGAAGAATTTGTGAACTTAGTTACCTCGGGTGCAGATCACTTAGGCGGGATGGGCTTCTGCCATGCGCTCATGTGTTGTGGTGCCCCTGGCAATTAGCCCGGCTAATAGCCTGTCAATTACCCGTGTCGACATACCTACAAAGTACCCTGTACTATTCCCACAAGGTCAATCCCTAAGACAATTATTATACTGACATTAGAAAGTAATCGACGCTAAAAATGAAGTAGGTAATGAAGGTAGGACCCATGACAGACACCTGATGAGTTATTGGTTTGAGAGATGAGACGCTGATGTTGCTTCACCAGATTTTGTGGCGAGATAAGGAAGACGAAGCAGTTTGAAAAAATTACCGACAATTCTTGAGGGATATTAAGACAGTCCCCCTTACGCCATTCTATAGCAGATATGACGAAATTTCCTGACCTGGCGCCATCCCTTTGAAAAAGCAGGAATTAATTATTAATAATTTGTTGGATACTTTTCACCTTTTATAAACAGAGTTTTCCCATTTTATTCTTCTCTTCCTTTATAACTGTATAACGTACTTAGCCTTACCCCCTAATTCTAGTAATGACACTGATTGTCTGTGAAGGGTAACATCTTGTACTTCTCTAAATAGAAGAGCCATTATGGTTCGACCTGACCCCAACCTTGAAGCTGAGAACCTGATTATGGCAACAGACATGAGATGTATTTAATGCTTCCTTGACTTCAATTTGAATAAACAAGATAGTTACATATGTCAACCCTCTTCATTCATATACTTGACCAGCCTTTACACAATGTGTAGAATCTCGTCTTTGAAATTGTTTCCTTCCTACGCAGTCTGTTACCTTGATAGTTAGCTCATAACCATAAGTTTGCGACACCCTGTGACCTAGCGTCACCAGCGAGACCGACAGATAGACAGAACAACTGACAAGTGACCTGAAAGAAGGCCGTGGACCTATTCAGTGTTTACATGCAGTCTGTGGTACCCGGTACCACTATCATCATCACCATATTTAGTTACCCAATCTTCATGACATTGTCATTTATCTGTTACTTTTAGTCTCTGCCGACTCTTAACTATGCTCTAAAACTAAGAGTATTCGATCAGACCCAGCTCAAAACCTTGTTGCTTTTTTTACCCGATATATAGAAATAATGTGAGATGAAAACGTTCATAATATTCACTGACTTCCATTTGTGCCTAACAATCATTGAAAACGCCTTCATTTGCATCAGTCTTAAAAGCCATGTTCGCAGCTCCCACGGCGGCCGTGTGAATGACCGCAGACTATTACCAAAGCCAGGAATTAAGTATGACCAAACGCTCCTTGGGAAGCTGGCTATATAGGTGCCAGACTGGAACAAGAAAAGCCTGGAAACTGGAAACAACCCACAAATGTTGGTGTTTTTATCGGGGGCGCCTTACAAGTTTCAAACCTCATTAGAAACATACGGATCGCATTTTGTAGCCATTCCATACCTAATCCTTGACCGTAAGAGGCCTCTGTAGACAAATATGTATACAAGTAAATTAGTTAAATGCAGCTATTGCACTAATGCACCTATGTGCAATCGTGTGAATATTTGCGAACATTCATCTATATTGTCTGAATGCGAAAGTATATGTGCGACAACTATCGTGACCTTTCCTTACTTCGGGTGCGGTTAAAACTAAAGTGAATGAAGGCAGGCTAGTAAATAAGGTATTTGATTTGATTACGACCATTATTATCAGCCCAGTTGTTCACGTTTAGATAGTTGTGAGCAAACTCTTCTTGTTTGGCCAGCTATGGGACTGGTCAATTACACCGTCTCTGCACTTTCTCATGCCACTTTTAATACGCCTAGTGTGGCTTGGATTAAACAGTACTTGATTTTTGTCCTTTTTTTGTTTTAGGTAAGTTACTCGAGAATTGTTTGTACGTAAGTCGAGCGCTCCCGGACTGAAGGTAAGTGTGACCCTGAACACTTGTAGAGTTGCTGCGGAAAATTCGTGGAAACAAGGCGTGGGATGATGAGGTGACTGTTGCACATTGCACTGGGTGACCTATCCAGTAGAAAAAGGTCACAGAGTTCATACGTTTATCACGAAGCCTTGATTTGATTTGTCGAAATCGGGTCAGCGTGGATAATTCATCTTTGTGGTATCAACCCCGAAACCTTCGCCGTCACAGCCAGTTGATGGCTCGCCACTAATTATTATTAAATTACTGTCTGGTGCGGAGCACCTAAGGTTCATGTTTGCGGCATATTGACACTACTGCAATTTCAGTGTTGCAACTGATTTATGTATCTACTTATCTATTGTTTGATTAATATTTGTGATCTTTGTTCTCTTTCATCGTATTTGCGTTGGAGACCTATGGCCAGTATGGCCTTTTCATTCGTCAAAGATTCCACAAGCTTTTGAGTTTTTCAGAATCCAACATAATTATTCAGCTTATATTCTTCTCGGGCTTGTTCTTGTTAGGAGTGTGCACCGCCCCCTTCGCATTGTCGGGATAGGTTTGACCTCTGAGTAACCCTGCTCCCGTCCTCGCCTCGCGCACAGCTTCCAGACACGGCTAACGTGATCAGTTAGTCCTTTACATACCTACATAATATGTGAGCCTACTGTATAATTATGGCTTGCTGCGATGTAAATACCTTTGAGAACTACACCGTGACCCTGCTAATTCCCTTTATTGTAAGTATACCTTGTCCGTTTACCCGCGTAAAACATGGGCCGAACACGCTGGTTTTGCGTGCGAAAATAAGATTTTTCCGAGGCGGTAACCACTCCAGAGATTCCTTGAGATTCCCTGAGATTTCATAAAGATTTCCAAAGATTCCCAACGATATTCATTGAAAGATGAACCCCAACGGGGTAACCACTCCAAAAAAAATTCCAAGATTCCCTGAGATTTCATAAAGATTTCCAATTATTCCCAACGAGTGGTTAACCCCTCGGGTTTTTCAGTCAACCCCTCCATGCCTGTAGGTATTTGAAACCCTTAAAAGATTTTGTCCAGCCTCTAAACGAGAGTGAATAAATTAGTGAAGCGCGATGTGGAGAGCAGACTTGGTGACTGGCGGAGTATAGGTAGTGTTCAGATCAGCGTTCGACTGTTGGAGTGTTCGTCGCTCGTGACTGTCGCAATGTGGGGTGGAACGAACGCCCGGCGCGGTGCCCCCATAATTTCGAGGTGTCCGTCGGTCTTCAACCCATATTTCACACGACTCCTATTGGTTCCTCGATAGTAAGTCTGGACGTGACCAACGACGTTTGGTCTTTGTTCCCAGATCACAGAACCGCCTTCGATTGATGTTGGTTTCGCAACCAGCCAATGCTCTCCAGCGGTTAGACAACATTCTCCATGCTTGCCCATTCTTCTGTCCAGTACCTCTCGAAGTCTGTGCCATTTCCTCTCCTGCATTCATTCGGTCAACTCCTTTGGTAACCGCTGACGAACGCTCGACCTTTCCTCGGGCCAGTTTGTTATCTTACGATTTATCTTAAAGGCTTGCTCTTAAAAAATGTAACTAATGTCTCCATAGACCTGTTTTACCTGATTCTTAAAACTTTAATCGAATTAATGTGTACCTCGGTGTGAGCTATCAAGTTATGTCATTCGCCTCACCATCGGCCATTCCCACCTTCCCGTGCATATACTTTCTGTTATTACTTCCATTTTTGGATTATCTAAGTTTTTTAGCTCACCATTTTAACTTCTCTATTATGCTATTATAGCCGCAGATTCTTATTCAGGTACCGTATGTCGCAATAATTCTCATTTTATTTTCTCCACTGTCAGTCACAGTATGGCATCAAAATGTAAAGTGCTCCATTTATGATTTAGTGACGCAACATAACGTTTGAGAGTGGTAACGGAGACGGGAATAAGATTAGTGGTACTAATTCGGACAGGCGTGGGTGACGGAGTGTTGGGAGTCGGAAGGTGGGTTGTACTGTAACCTTGTGGTAACGTAATGTAACGTATTCTCACGTAATAATCCCATCATGCACGTGGGTTGCGACATTGGCCTTGCAACTTTCCCGGCCACGTGGAGAGGCTAACTATCTCATACTAGTCTCCTATAGAGGACGTTGAATGAGCTTTTATGATCTTATGGTATAAAAGTTAAAAATTTGGTCTGTGGCTGCTGACTATAGGTAAGTACCTATGGTTGTCTCCCAGAGGTTTGAGATAATAATTTATTTGAAGTTACGTCCAACTAGGAAAAGCCTTTATCACTTGGAGAAATTGCGTTTTTGTAGTTTTTCCGAGGGGGTAACCACTCCTGAGTTTTCCTAAGATTTCGTAAAGATTTCTAAAGATTTCCTGAGATCCCAAACGAATTTCCTGTAGAGATTAACCTAAAGGGGTTAACCACTCCAGAAATTTTCAAGATTTCCTGAGATTTTATAAAGATTTCTAATGATTTCCTGAAATTTTCAACGAGATTCCCAACAATATCCCTGGAGTGGCTACCCCCTCGAGTTTTTCTTGATCAGACGTGAGTTGAACTGCCTATATTTCTCACCAATGATCATAATATTCCCAAATGAGTCGAGATAGGCGGCTGCATGCCTGGCGTGTTTCTCATGATTGCGAAACAGAGTTTGACAGTCTAATTACACACCTACTCATTGACCACTACACGCCCTGCCGTGACAAACACAATAATGCCAAACCACCGGCACCGATTCCTAGCTTGCTGCTTGCCTAACCACCTCCCGATCAAGCTGATCAATCCATCAGGAATCAGGTTTGCGCAAACTTGCATTGAACTTTTCACGTTCTTGACCCCCCGGGACCTATACTGGCCCTTCCGCAGCCTCCAGTATTGTGGGTGGGTGGCGGTCCCTATCATTGTCCTAATCTGGTTTTCCAATCAAGTTGGTTTATGTGATCTATATTCGTGCGGACTGCCGGCCTTGACTTCTTTGTCGTGTTAGGCACTGATTTCCATCGAATTTTCTCCTTGTTTGGGGCGTTTCTTTTTGTATTTTGTTTTATATTTTCGGGTTACTATTATTTCTTTCAGATAGTGAATTTCAGACCGTCGGGTCGTAAAGGAAGACAAAAGTGTATTTAATACTTAATGATGGCCAATGAGTTGTCTACAGAGCATTTTTCTGAGTTGCAATTTTCTATTCAAAATCCAAATCAATTCTTAATGGCCGCATGGTTTTCCGTTTCACCCTTATTGCTTTTCGATTCCTCAGTGGATTCGAACCCCATTCAAAAGAACGTTCTCAACAGAAGCAAGAAAACAGATGACGCCTCTAGCACCTGACAGGGTCGCCGTTTGGTACTTGAGCTTGTCAACCATTTCAAGGTACATTTCTTAATTACTCCTGTCGCGACTGTGTCCAAACAATGGTCAGTGCCGACATCCAACAGCCATGTCAGACAGGTATCAGGTATTGCACAAGCCTTTCACTTTCCACGGTCTTGACCCCTGGACGGAAGGTCTTTCCTTACTATTGGTTCAAATGAGAGCGGACTGTTCTATACGGATAGCAACAGTACCTACTGCGGACTACCGTCACGGCCATCTGCAAGAGCCGACGGCCGGCGGGTGTGTCTAGAAGCTTTCCATTCGGCCAGAAGTTATATTTTTCTATACTGATTAGGCTCTTGGCCCAGTTTCTATTGTGCGTACTGCGTACCTGCTCAAAGCTACCTGCTTTCTGCACGTGGTAGCCAGACGCCTTATTACCGGAAGGCGTTAACTGGTTGTTGCACAAACTTGATACCGTCATATCCAACTCGATAGGTAGAGCAAATCTGAATTGTTATCGTGATTGTTTCATTGGTGTGGGCGTTATGGGTTACCTATTATGACACTTTCCTCCGGCACTGAGTTCGCGTGTCGCGACCGCCTTTGCGGCCGCGAGATGCCCCTGGCCATTTTTGGGCGGTGGGGGGGTCAAATCAAATGGGCAGGCATGGCGGAGTGTCGCAAATCTAGATCTAATGGCTGCATATGATAAAACATGTCTATTCATTGAGTCAGGAGGTATAAGTAATATTGCCATATGGACGAATATTTCACACAAACTCTCTCTATCGTTATGTTTAATTTCTTCCATTCTCGTTGAAGTCACAATCAGAGTAGTGCTTTGCTGTGACTATCATGACACCAGGATTTATATATACTGAGGATGACGGATTTTTCGCCGTGGGCCCATTGTGACAATGGCGATGCACATGAAACCTGCTGTCGAGCTGGGGTATTTCCGTTCTCTTAACGCGCATGATGACGAGTGCTACCCATCACGATATACTTGCACTGCCATTTTCCCTATCTTAGTGAGAGAAGCCCTGGAAGCATTTCGAATCTACTCTGTGTGAAACCTTAAAGCAAAACGATGTAACCTCAAGGGTTGAAATAATTATTATTCACGACTGAGCTTCGTGTTATCAAGAGCATGATGTAATCAACACGGAAGGTAATGAAGAACTTTTCGTCCATGTCTTGTACGTACCTGACACTCATACCTGAGTTATAGGCTGTATAGGGTTTGTCATTTCCGCTCCAGTTCATCCAACACATCACAAGGACATTCTAAATACAAATATTTCCCTTCCCTCCCAAAAGTGACTGTCCGTCAATCCAGCACTCCATTAAACTGCCAGCGCCTTTCATTTCCGGATTCCAATCTTACTGAAGGATCTGGAAGTCCTTTGGTAAGTAAAAAATACCCCTTTCGTGGGTCCGTGAATTTTCTAGTTTGGGATATTTTCCTTTCTATTGCTGTTTTTTTTATTATTTTGTACAAAGGCACGCGGGGAGATATTGATGCATTTGCAAGTTGTTCCTCAAGGATCTTCTGAAAATTTAAGTGTGAGGTACTTATGAGAAGTGAGAAAATATATTGGTTAAAATTAGGCATGTTATGAAACCATTCAGAAGTTAGGGATTTTCTTTATAAAAAAAAGTGGTTAATAATTTATCATTACATTTCGTAATACGAGATGATGAGTCTGCTTCGGATTAGATTCGGTCCAGATGTTCCGTAATACTTTTCAGGGACGAGGGACATCACTCAGAAGTCTCACAAACAAATTGTTGTCTAGGGTGTCATTCTTCCAAGATAATACTCGCACATGGTGGCATGACAAATATTATGTGTCAGTCACGATGGTTCGCTGGATGCTGGATGTGTTTTCGAGTGTCAGTCACACTGTGCTGGCTGTCGGTCGTCTGCTGTTACCGCATTGTGGTAGTGGTAGTAGGTGGTTGGGTGTGGCGAAGGGCTGTACGTTCTCTTTCTATTCATTCCATATTGAGTATTCCATGAATATAATGTTGTTGAGCAATAAAGTCACTTGCCATTCGGATTTGGCTGAAGGAGTTCTTTGGGTTGGGACTGTGCCTTCCCTAGTTGACCAGTTAAGAAGTCAACCTGTTCGTTATATTCTCGCTAATTCTTTTTTCTTCATCAGAGATTAGAAGTACTCTTAGAAGGATGATTACGATGGCAATGACTCTTCGATGACCGTTTGTCACTGAAATTAGGTTGCCCAAGTGATATGTAAAACCGGGGTTGCAAACAAGAGCCAGTAGCCTGATTTGTTAAAGTAAATATTATAATGTACTCCACGCGCATCTTGGATTACAGTAATTTCACACATTGTTTTCAAAAAAACACAGTGTTCCCAAAATTATTTTTTGTTCGAAACCAGAAGTAGACTTGAGAAGTAGGGTCACAACGATCTAAAAGAGTTTGACAACGACAATTCACATATCTGTAGCCTATACACCCTTCGATAAGTCTGAATTTACTATCATCCAAGATGCGCGTGGAGTATACCTAGCACCAGTGAAAGCCATTGAATTAACTTTGGACTATCGGTACGATTAGCTTTTAATTGAAGCATTTTGTTCGTATAAAGTGAGGCTTCTTAACACGGTTGCGTAAAATGAACAATACAAACAATTACCTTCTCTGATCTTGATAGCTCAGTTTTTTAAAGTGTCACTATATCATAAAACTTATCAGTTTCATGGCAGACCGGGCTTTCAGTTTTAATCCTTGAAAAATATGAACACTGGACTCGTGTCAAGGATTTATAAATAAGCTGGAATAAGCTAGAGTGGCTAGCTGTATGGAGGGGCCACGTGCGTTGCGTAAGCGGAACGTACTCGTACCTATGGTACAGGGCGTGTCGGCAAACTGGAGCAAGTGTCTCCAGTCTCCATTTTTCTGATATAGGATTAGGTACATGTTTTATTTACGACTGAAACCGCGCAGGTATACGTGTTATACCTACGTAAACGTTGGCCATGCCTATGTGGTTTACCGTGCATGCACTCTCTTTTGCATCCAAATGAGTTATAAATTTACATGAGAGACTGTGGATGTAAGAGCGTTTGTTAAGCATAGAGATGGAGTATGTTGACCTAAACAAACAAACCATTTTCGAAAAATCATTGCAAAGAACCAGTGACTCACCTCTGGTCTTTTGCTATAGGTGATAATGGATGGTGCAACCGCTGAAAGTCTGGAAAAAAACCTTTAACTGAAATTTCATGGTCATATTACTGGTATAACGTCAAGTGAAAATTATTTCAATTCGCAGTTTCCCATGATTCACTTCTCGCACCTTTAGAATGGTCTCGTTTATTACCATGACTGAAGTGCTGCTCATCCAGAGCGAAACTTCAATGCCTTTTTAGTCATCTTTAAAATTATTGCCGAATAAATTATGGATAACGTCGTTTACAGACTGTAATAAATTAGTTATTGCATGGAATGGAATAGCAGACGTAGTGGAAAGTTTCACAATTTCCCGCATAGTGAGACTCACACAGTTTTCACAACTGCACACGAGTGAAGAGTCTTGAGGACTCGGCGAACGAGTCTGTCTGTTATAATAACTTACAACAATCTGTTAGTTCCCATATCTCCATTTAGTGGGAAACAGAAAGCAAGTTCTGCTCCATAGTAAGGGATGCTGTTGTTTCTTAGGACCTTGGTGCAACCACGAGAGTGTTTTTATTTACTCTGCGGGTGTATTCCCTTTCTCGAACGCCAGAAACCCCACTCAACTAACACCTTCAAAATTTATTTTAAGAAGAACTGTTCTTCATATATTGAATTATGGCGTGCCTTATCTTCTTACAATACATTTTGAAGGTGTTAGTTGAAAGGGTTTTCTGCCGTTCAAGAAAGGGAATACACCTGCAGGACAGATGATATAGAAATACGAGAGAAGTCTTCTGGGCCAACGAACTTCATATAGTGATCTCTCTGAATTATTGCCCCGGTATGTTGCTCTAGCAATAGCTATAGGTGGGCAGTTATTATAATGTACAAACTGCATCAGTAACTATTCTACTTGAAAAGTTATCTGGGACCTGTGGCTCAGACTACAGGGCTAGGAAAGGAAGAAATGGGGGCTCTTAGACCACAAATAATGATTTATGATACAACTATTGCTATATCGCTGTGTGATAGCCACTGCTTTAGATAGCTATAATGTTAGTTGGCGTGATGAATGATTGGCTATGGGGGGGCATCATTTTTGCGGTTAGTTCCCGAAGAGGGTTCACGCATAGCACCCAAACAGCTCTGTGGTCTGTAAGTAAAATAGCATGCGAGGCAATTAACGGGAGTGGTTGTGTCTTGTGTGTGACGTAAGTCTGATCTTTGCTGCCATTGGCTGCGGGCCTGAAGATGCCTCCTTGCATCATCTTGCCCTCAAAGCCATATTTGTTTATTAAAAATATTATTAATGTGCCTTCCTGCGCCGCGTGACTAGTTCTATGCTTGCGGTCTGGTTAACATCGTGAGTACTTTATGTTGGTACTTACAACGTCTTCACAATACTTTCTCGTTACATATTGAGTGATTGGCTTTGGAGATGCCCTCGCATCGTTACGAACTTGGTATATGTATACACGAGTACTTATACTGCGTCAATTCATAATTTTTTGAATGTTACGTCAGTGATACTAGGTACCATGAGATGAAGGAAGGAAGAAGCGTGGGAACACAAATACTTCCATATAACGTCATCAACCTCCGAACCTCGTTATTTCGTCTAGCAATTTTTTTACCCAAAAGTGTTTACTTGTATGTTTGCCATGCGTTGCTGGGGAGAATTCATAGAGCCAATGTGGCACCTATGTTTGATTTACAAGTAAACAATTCTGGGTTAAAAAATTCCAGAACAACTACGTTCTACGCTATACCCATGTTGTCAGTTAGGATTGGCGATTCAAAGTCTCGTCAATTAATAGAAAAAAATTGCATTTGAAAACCTAAATTGTATCTCCTTTATGACATTTTTTTGTCATTCACGGAATTCACCATCTTTTAAAGAGACGTGAATCTCTCTAGTCTTCCTTTTATTTAGTCGTTATTCAGGGATTGACTGTTTGTTGCTCTATACCTGCATAGAAATGAAAGTCTAGGGAAGGATGTCCGTCTCGTTAGGAAGTATAGTGATGATAAAAACTGACAAAACAGAAGGATGTTGTTATGGTTGTCGGAAACGGAGGCTGCGAGGCTGTGTCTGCGTCTGATGTAATGCCGTCACTGCTCCACTCCAAATGTTCCTTCGGTCTTTGTAAGTAAAAGCATGACCAGTCACCTTTTGAATGAATCCAAAATAAGTGCAGCGTTTACCTGCAGTTCGTCTGACCTCTGCTAGGATCAGTACAACTGAGAAGACGCCATGCCAAAGGAGGTCATGATGTCGTTAATAAATTATTTGGTTTGTCGCTAACAGAATACTTCGCATGGAGAGAGGCCTCCTCATTTCAGTGCTTTTTCAAATGAAGCCAGATTTCCCATAGGAAACGGGAGGGGGGTTCATGTTTTGGAAACAAAAGTATGCATTTCCTCAGTGCCTTATACAAAATGGTATTACCGATGTAAAATTTCATCAGACGAAGCAGAGCGGAATAAACAGAAATGTTCGTATTGACTGAATGTTGCAATGCAAAAGGGACATCAAATTGTTTGCCCAAAACCTCAATCCAACATTTTATGCGGCAAATGTACAGGTACACGTGAGTAATGGCTTTGACACTGAACATAAATTCCTTTACATCGCAGGTAAGTAAGGAAGTACGACACTTGGGAGCCCCCTTGAACCTGGGGTGCAAGTCCGGTAATGAGGTGAGACCGCAGCTTGGTGGTTACACCGTCATTCCGGTAACTGGCAGCCTCATAGCACTTTGTGGTCACTTTTGGATTTTTTCGTGTAATTTTAACCCTTTATTAAGGAATGTTCTGTGCTAGTGCTCACTGACACGGAAACCATTTGAGAAATTACGTACCTGCATTACTCGTAGGTAAATTGACGACTCAGCAGCGTTTGCCGACTATATTGAAATGTCAATGTCATAGAGTTGTGGCTCGCTGGGTATTTTTGTACACGGACTTCCCATTAGTGGTTAAAAATTAAAATGAAGGATAACTAATTGTCAGGTATCTCTGCTGCATGGCATTGACCCATGCTTCACAATCGCTTGATAAGTTGTTAAAAACCTTTTTTGCCTCCCCTCAAGAAAAAAACCTTAGAGACATTCATCAAATATTGATCGAGGGGGTAACCACTCCTGAGAGTCCCTGAGATTCCATAAATATTTTCAAAGATTCCCAACGATATTCATAGAACGATGAACCGCGAAGGGGTAACCACTCCAAAAAATTCCAAGATTCCCTGAGATTTCATAAAGATTTCCAATGATTCCCAACGGGTTTTCCAACGAGATTCCTGGAGTGGTTAACCCCTCGTATTGATGCAACTGTTGTATAATGTGAATGTGCTATAGGAGGCATATGTATGAGTTTGACTAAAATTATTTTGTTTTCCACCATTTGTTTTTGGGGCTGAAAATCTTCTCGACCTGCGCACTGCTTCCTAATAAATGAGCTTTTCTTGTCAGAAAAGTGGAACTGCAACTTGGTCACGGTAGTTGTTGTACTAGCATTCCATTGTATCGGCTATAGTGGCAGCACTGGGCGTGGTTCACCTTGCCCGGCTTCCTGCTCTTGTGCAGATTGCGAAAAAAATGAGGTGGTGGGTTGCGCGGTTACACTTGCCACTTGCCAATTGGCGTTATTGCAAGGTTAAAGCCACTTTAACCGTATACTGGTTCAAACGTAATAATCGTCTCATTAGTCGTGATTCTGATGTTGTTGCCTTGTTATAACAGTTATAACATGCAAGTTAGGTTAGAGATCGGAATTATGAAATGTTTTCCTCTTTTCTGTTCTGTTTGGGTATTGGGAGGTCGAACGCAATGGTCGGTGAAACATAAACATGATTATGTACTGTTTTATTGGGTCCTTAAACTTCGATCTCTGACACTCATTTTCCATAGTCATCATCACACCTAAGGGCACTTTCGTGGCTCCGACACCTCTGCTACACCATGGGCTCCTGCGGACCCATAGCTATAGGGTTAAGCATCGTATGTCGAGGGGTTAACCACTCGTTGGGAATCTCGTTGGGAATCATTGGAAATCTTCATGAAATCTCAGGGAATCTTGGAATTTTTTTGAGTTGTTACCCCTTCGGGGTTCATCTTTCTATGAATATCGTTGGGAATCTTTGGAAATCATTATGGAATCTCAGTGGAATCTCAATGAATCTCTGGAGTGGTTACCCCCTCGTTAGTTGTTGTATAGAACACCATAAAATGAGTTCACTGCCCAATTTACTGGTGCCATCATCCGGGGATGATGACTTAAGTTAATTTTGAAGCCTGGAAAATTGCTTGAGCCCCTGTGGTAGGCTCCAGCTTGTGAGTAAGGACTTGCATGGATCCCATGGAATATGCAACGACCGAAATCATAATGGGCAATTAGCGAGCATAGTAATGCAATCATGTGCTGCCCCAGTAAGCGCAAACAAGTGCAAGTGCCGCTATGAATGGGCGCTAACGTGAACGTAGTACTGTGTTATGCAAGGTGTTCGGGGCTCACTAGGTATAAGCCTGTGCCTTTATACCTGGATTTGACCGAGGCACTGTGTGGAGTGCTACAGAGCGAAAATGGTGACTCTTGTGTTACTGGAGCCTAGAATATTGATAGAGAAAACGTTGAAATATGTAGAAATACTCTGCCTTCATATACAAATTATTAGAGAGAAGCACCCAGTCTCAAGTTTTCCTTTTTTGGAGTATATAGGTTGTACCTGAATTTTTTTATGAGCCTTATGAAGCTGATTGTGTATGAGAAGTGATGCTACATTACTTCTGTTCCATCCTAACCTATAGGCCCTTAATATTCATGTAAAAGTTGAGAAAAATCTTTTAGGACCAGATCAACGTATGTGCTAGTCTGTGTGTGACACCGCGTTATGTTATGCAAGACTTGGACGAATGCATGCGAGCGGTACCTGTCCGCGGATAACTAAGACTGGTCAAGTTTATAGTTGAGGTGTATGCCTGGAGCCTTGTCCTTTTTGAATGGATTGCCTGAGATATCTGGGGCGTACACTATCTTAAGCCACGCGTATTGCGAGCCGCCGTCTGACCGACCTGTACATTCTGTAGAATAGGTGACTACTTACTCCGGACCTGTCAACCTATGCCTATGCATGGGTGAAGTGTTTTCTGCGGTAGCGTGTTACTGACGAGTAGTTTTCCGTCCTGTAGCTCGCTGTGGCTAGTGAACCTGTTATAATTTAAAAACATGGGTTTATACTTCAGTTTTTTCTCAAGGTTATCTAAAGCTGCTCGTTTCACTAAGATGTTTACATCATAGACATTATTCGGTTATTTGTTATTATTTCGGTCGCTGTGCTGCTTTCCACCAATCGCCAATCGTAGCTGATTAACACCATGTGACATCTTGCTAAAGGGCAAACCGAGAGATTCCTTGAGATTCCACTGAGATTCCATAAAGATTTCCAAAGATTCCCAACGATATTCATAGAAAGATGAACTCCGAAGGGGTCACCACTCCAAAAAAAATTCCAAGATTCCCTGAGATTTCATAAAGATTTCCAGTGATTCCCAACGAGATTCCCAACGAGTGGTTAACCCCTCGGGCAAAACCGGTACTTAAACGTCCTTTCAGTCACTGAGTAAGTGAACCTTCAGAAAAATCTGTCGAGCGTTAAAAAAATATTTAAGATTTAAAAAAATGTGACATTTTACCCCTGCTCTAGGATGGTGTAAGCGTCATCTAATAGCTCGAATATTTTTAATTTAATTAGATGCTTCTCGTAGAGACGTCTTTCATTACAGCAACCATTGTCTGGGAGGTAAGTGCTGGCTGAGTACCCTAATGTGAGAGCCGGAAAAAAGTAATGGGGGATATCAAAGGGCATGCTCAAGCATTCTCTTCACGGCACGAATCAAGTTCCGTGGTGACCTCCAACAGGGCAAGGCTGTGAGTATGTTACCAATTAGGTAGCTTACCCACGGGTACCATACCCTCACATACAAATGTCATGAAATTCTGAAGAGTGCTTTGTAAGAAAAAAAACATGATCGTGGCCTGAGATATCGAGGCAATCAAAGTCAAAATAACCTTCATTTTCTTTTCTTATTTCGTCCCAGGAGCCGAAGGCTCTAATTGGGGACCTATATGTGGTCATTATTTTTGGCCTTTGGTTTGGCCCATTGTTGGTTTCCTATAAGAACTCAAGGACCTTAAAAACCTTTTCAAGACCTGATGGCCCTTGTGATCACATTATGAGATTGAACTGTTAGGTGAATTTCCAAGCAAGTGGCTTATGTATAGGTAATTAGATCTTCTGCTGAGGTTATGCTCATCTTACGCTTTCATTTATTCCAGAATTTTTGGTAGGTTTCCGACCCGCCTGGGTAAATTGAAAAGAATCCCAGGTCATTTTCAAAATGTCGGTTATCCGAATCTACGTCATACTACGTCCATGACCTGTAAGAAATCAGACGTCTGTTTTGAGGATCGTATTGAACCTGCGAGAGCCTGTTCTCCAAATAAGGCGAAGCCATTGCAGGCTTTTATTTTAGGTTGCTACTGACTGAAGAGGATGCTCTCTGTTTTGCAACCGTGCTGAAGGTCACTAGTGCACAAAAATAAATAAAACAATTAAGTCGGACTTTCACTGGTTCTTCTGAGATCTCTGACCTACTCCTACTCAATTGCATAAGTAAATCCCGAAGGGTTTTCCATTGGACTCAGTGGCCCTTATGTAATTCACCAATATTTGTCCGTCGCTGAAAGTGATTTATGACAGAATCATGGGCTTATTGACAGATCACGCTCTGCATAACAGGTCATGCTTACCAAGTTTCCCAAGTTTCCTTTCACATGTACGGTAAAGAGAGCATTATTTATTTTGGAGGATATTTCGGAATTTAAGCCCATAAGCGGCATTTTAAATGTCTCCCCAAAACAAAAATGGAATAAACTATACTAGTCTGCAACCTAGGGGTAAACCACTCCAGAGATGCCTTGAGATTCCATAAAGATTTCCAAAGATTCCCATCGATATTCATAGAAAGATGAACACCCCGAAGGGGTAGCCACTCCACAAAATTCCAAGATTCCCTGAGATTTCATAAAGATTTCCCATGATTCCCAACGAGTGGTTAACCCCTCGTCTGCAACTGAAATTATTACATCTACAGTTTTATAACTGCTGTCATCCAGCAGACCTGAGTATAAAAACTGATTATGCAGTAACTTACACAGCTGTAACCGAGAAGTCTACACATGTCACTACAGTATTTCTGAAGAAGTTTGATAAATGCCAGCTTGTTTTTACTTTTATTTGTGTTTGTATAAATTGTGTGCTAGCGACCTAGTGGGAAAACATCACCTAGGTCATGGGTTCGACCCCCAGTAGCAGCAGATTTTCGGTTGGTAGCATGAATGTCACGGTGGACATTGGACATACCCATGCACCCGAGAATCCCCTGAAGAACGAATCTCCTAGATTTTTTAGTTCCTAAATTATACGGGAGACGAAATTGATGGCGTGCTATGGGCAAGAAGGGGGCACAATAGGACCCCCCCCCCCCCCCCATTAAAAAGTATACCTACATGCCAAATATTTATGAAAATAGAGCGTTGAGGTGGTATTGGTTTTTGCCGTCCTTCTTCGGGGTATTTCGATAGGGAAAGTAGCTAATCACACTAATCACAGTGAGGAAAAATGAAGATGCTAATGTTCAATTTCATGTAAATCAGGCAAATATATTTACTATACAATGTAGTTGCCGCATGTAAACTTCTGTCCCCACCTAATGATCTGCCTACCCCCTACGATCATTTCCGCTTGAAACAATAGAACTGGAGGCAGATTCATACCTAGTATGTGAAGTGTGAAGAGTGTGAAGGTATTGAGTAGGTAGTTAGTAAGGTTGTTATGTTGTATGTTGACATTCGGTGCTTATAGCCTGCAGATTAAGTCAGTGAGCCATGGTACAAGTTCATTGCGGTGGGAAGTAGGGAAATGATGGTAGTCTACTTTCACTCCATGTGTGTGTACTCTATGCAACTCATCTTCTCCCACCTCATTGTATGCGATTTTATCATTACTTTTACTTTCTGTACCGTATTCGTCATTACGAACCTGGAGTGTTAGAATGGTCAATTGCGTTTCCCTATAACTCTTACTGGGTGCAGTAATAAGTGTGCTCGTATTTTAACTAGTGGCTGCGAAAGTGACAACTGGGATATACTAAATACCTACTTATAGGTATATAGCAACTGTTATAGGCTATAAACAGTTCAGTTCTTGGTGTGGTTCGTCATGCTTTGCTCAGGCGCTGTGATTGGCCAGCTTTAGACACCACACTGTGTTTAAACGAGGTGAAGTCTGGAACTACTGGACATTAACCTTATCCTACTCGGGTGGGGAAAGGTCTAAAATCCGTAGGGCCCCCTGCCTCCTATCCTATACATATATGTTAGGTCGTGCATGGTCGCGGCGGAGATGGCTTCTCCAAAGGTTAGGTATATCAGTGTCAGTGTCATTGAATAATATATCTCTGTGGAAACGATCTTCCTCAGTTTTCACCGAGGGGGTAACCACTCCAGAGATTCCTTGAGATTCCATAAAGATTTCCAAAGATTCCCAACGATATTCGTGGAAAAATGAACCCCGAAGGGGTAACCACTCCCAAAAAAAATCCAAGATTCCCTGAGATTTCATAAAAATTTCCAGTGATTCCCAAAGAGATTCCCAACGAGTGGTTAACCCCTCGGTTTTCACTGTACTCATTGCAATGTGTAGTAGTATCCTTTCCTCATCTTTTTCTGTTTGCTTTCAGGGTCGTCAGTGGCACAGCGTCGAGGGCTGGGTCGCGGTGGCAACCAGGTAGTGGACTTTGACTGTCCTGAAGAATTCGGGTACTACCCACATCCCACAGACTGCACCCAGTACTATGTCTGCGTTTTCGGAGGTGCTCTTCTGGAGTCCTGCACAGGAGGGCTTATGTACAGGTACGCCTTTTTTCTCCCATACCTGATTTGGGACCTATACCCTTTTTTTTAATATAGGCTTGATCAATGATCCTGGAGTGCCCCTGATTCTAAAAAATTTTTTAAGACCAAATATTATTCTATAGTAACGTCTGTCTATTAAATTATTATTTTTAGCCACGAGCTGCAAACGTGCGACTGGCCCCGCAATGTGGGCTGCGGCGGCGGCAGCGGCGGAGACGCTGGCACTATCAGCACTGTGCGCGTCACCGATCCCAGAACAAGGACCCCTCCGCAACAGAGGTAAAGTAGATGGCATAGGCACAGAGGAAATCAGCCAGTGCTGGTGCTCACAAGCCACTTTTAAGAGAGCGATTCTCTCTTCTACTTAATTTCCTTATGTTGTGTGTGACTAAACGTCATTGCTCGTTATATTGTTTGTTGTATGTATAGATACGTCAAGCGTCAACGGTCATGAAGCTTGAAAATTTTCGTAAGCTTTCCTGTGTCTGACTAGCGGTAATCCTAGTTAATTCATTCCTTTATTTTGTGAACCTATTTGACATGAGGGACGCAATTCATAACACGAATATGTTACATTGGGTTAATTTCTTTAGTCATCACTCACAATATTGAGAGATGTGAGAAACTAAAAACAGTAGATTTTATTGGTTTTTATTCAAGATCATTCTTCTTTATTATTGCTGTTTACAGGACGTCTAGTAGCCCGCAACAAAGTCTTCAGGCTCAGCTCCAGCAGCAGCAGCCTGCAAGGACTTCACAGCGCGAGGAAGCTTTGAGGCAACGACAGGCTCAGGAAATTGCTCAAGTGAGTAAAATCTGGCTCAGTTATGCTAGAACCAAAGTGTACCTACGTGCACAATAGCTTGCCGGTGCTAAGAGAAGAACAAGTTGAGCACAGTGAACCCTATATGAAGTTTGCTTAAGCAACATTGGCCATATTAATGGGAGACCCTCAGAGTACTGCGTGGTTTCTTGGAGTTTCTTTCTGCCTTTGTCCTGTGGTGATAGGGACCACTTAAAGGGCTTCGTCCACACATTAAAAACAATGAAAGGACATTATTTCATTAGTTCAGGAGTGAAAGATGATTGTAAGTTTCAGTTCAATCGTTTTCCGTGCTCTGTTTCTTGTCTTTCTTAACTCTTGTTTCACGTATTTCTAGCAACAGCAACAGCAGCAGCAACAGGTTGTGTATGAAGATGAGCTGGGGCCTGCCGAAGAAATTGAAAGCGATCGTCAGCAGCGCGTGTACCGTGGGCAGCCGTCCACCCTGGGCCAAGTGCAGCGTGACCGCGACGGTCTTCGCCCTGTCAAGAACGCGATCCACACCCACAACGTCATTCCTTCCGGCCCCGGCACCGCAGAGAAGGTGTCACTCGTGTCTTATGGGTCTCAGCGTGTGAGCCAGCCTCGCCAGCAGGAGCAGTACAGGTGGGCTATTTAAACAGGCGAGGAAAAGTTCAGTACATGAGAAGAGAACATCTGAGCAAGGCGGCTTTAAATCCCGTCGTCGTAGTATTAGCCACATTTTGACTTACTTACCTGCTGGAGAATTGATAATTCTCATTTGTATATTCATCAGCTATATTTCAGTACGCTTGCGTAAATAAGGTCCACTGAAAAAATGGTAATTCTTATTTGCATTTTCATCAGCTACATTTTGACTGAAATTTTTGCGGACGGACTTGCCAACATCTCGTGGACCGATGACAATACACTGGACTTGACTGATGTTTATGAGGTTCACTCACGACATAAACGACAAGCTCCTTACAGGTAACGTTTCCACTGTTCCAACACTCCAGTGATATCCATGATTTGAGCATCCGTGAACAGTTTCCTAACTACTCTGTGTAACTTGACTGTACTTACTTGAAGACTCAGCGGGCAGCCTGGCAGGACGAGCCACTCGGGAAATGTGGGGCCTAGACCTCGCAAAATTCCTGTCATCCTCATACCGGATAAGTTCCGATCCCATCCTCAGTCATACTCTCAACCCGTACAGACCCAATATGTTGCTCCTAGCGCGTCTTCTACTGCCTATGGCCACTCTCCTAACCAACCTTTTCGGAACCCACACCGAGCCACCAGTTACAACAGCCAGAATAACGAAAACTACCACATTGTACATAACTATGACCAGAGCAATCAGAAAGAAGTGATGGCAAGCCAAGCTCCTCCATCATACGTCAAATACTCAGATGCTGACAACTCTCCTAGTCAAACTGCATATTATGATCAGCCCTCCGAGTCTCAGTTTAGATACGAACAGAAGTATCCTCCTCCACCCCCACCCACAGTCCCTTACCCGAAAAAACACCATGTAGTTGAATTTGGGTACCAAAACAATTTTCACGATTCGTACAGACCACAGAATTTGTTTTTCCCCGCCAATAACTCGCACCCTGACCTTGACATTGTGAAACTGACCAAAGAAACCATCCAGACGGCTTTCCGCCCCCTCCGGCCAAAGTCTGGATTGGAGAAGTTTAGCCCAACTAAACACACCTTCCCTCAGGCCCTTATTCCCCAAAACTTCTTCCAAGCACTTTTAGAGTCATCGAATCCTCCTCAAGAAGCGTTCACTCTAATGCCTTCCACCACACCAAGCCCCATATTTTTAGAATCTTCGACAAGAGCGCCGGAAGTCCGAATCCCTAACCAGGTGACAGTTCCCACCCCTAGTTATAGACCATCGGTCAGTGTTTTCACATTAGAGCCGTCTGTTGAAGTTCCCGTTCAGACAACGCAAGCTTCGCCCGGACCTACAAGAATTCCCTTATTCGAGCCGGTTACAGTCAGCAAAAAGAAACGTAAGAAAACGACAACTTTACCACCTCCTACAGTGCCATCCTCAACAGCCACCAGTTATTATGGTGACAGCGTAACCTTTTCATCTTATACGGAACCTGTATCCTCCACTACTCCACCCCCGAGAGTGTCATCCACTTTTAAATTCAGCAAAAATGACCATAGGTTTTACGTCCCTCCCGCTAAAACAACAGAAAGAGTTCATGCAACCTCGGAGAAGCCTAACACTCGTAGGAAACCTATTAGGCAAAAAATAATGACTACTACTCCTTCGACTACTACAGCAAAAAAAGAAATCTCTGAAGAGTATTATGAAAATTTCAAACCTTTCCCTACCCAAACTCCTCCTACCTCCTCCACGTACGGGAAGCGGCAGAGACTGAGACTGAAACCGACCACCATGACTACGACAAGCACTACGACCAACGAGGACAAAGTTACAGTCACCCATGTCACCCATGTCACCTACAACAGGACGAGCACCAAAAATGTTCGGTATGTTGCCATATGTGAGATCTGTACAGTACCTGATCAAGTGATGAAACACCGCTAACGCGGAGTGGGCTGTTTGCTTCAGAAGTTTTAGTAGGGAAAGAAAAAGCTGCTGATCCTTACCAGAGACTATATTCATTTCGGTCCTCTTGTCTAGGGTTATAGAAGTCACTCCAAACTCAAAATATGACATTAGTATGGAGCCGTGGAGCGGCTTCACTTCACAGTTGGAAAGTTCGTCTAGTCAGTGAAGGCCCTCTCCATAGCACAATCTATGATGGGATTGAACTTAAAAGTGCTTGCTAATGGCTCATCAAGAAAGTACAACGTGTTAGCCTAGAGGCTTGAGATGGGACTTGATGAGCCAGTTTTAAGTTCGATCCCATCATAGGTTGTGCTTGGGGCTAGACGTTTAAACAAACTAAACTCTGTTGATTTTTTAAGTTTATTCATTTTTTAACAAGTCTTTTTATGAGGGAGGAGTCGTTGAAAGGAGTGAATGATGCGGTGAAGTTTCAGTGATTTAAGCTTGTAACACCCGCTAATGATAATTATACTGAATTGTTACCTTAGAGTGGAGCCAGCTCAAGAATACCACGTGACCACGCCGTCAGCTCCCGTTCGCTACAACACGTCAGCCCGTTACCAGCAGCCCACTCAGTACGATCAATACTATCAACTCTACGATGAAGATGCTGATGTCTACAAAACCAATCGTACGCTTCATTTCAGTACTTAAATATTTATGTCACAAAAAAAAATATCCATTAAGGGTGAATTTCCTAGCTGAAACGGTTATATAAAGTTATCAAGTTATTAATCACATGTTCAGCTTACGGCAAGAGCCTGCCTTATTGGTATAGAACGGTGTGGCACTTGGAATAAGATAAAAGTGCGCGTATTATATAAATTTATCTAACCATAACTAATGGTCCGAACGAGTTACCCCTTTGACGATCATCCTCAGGTACGGAACGTATGATGCTGGTATTTGCCAACAACCAAACTGGCGATTAGAATTCGGAAGGTGCTAAATGGAACCAAATAGATTTTTAGTTATTGACTCAGTGGATAGAAACAGAAATGGATTTATTAAAATCATTTCTCAAACGGGCTATTTCTTATTTTTCTATTCATTATAGAGTACAGTCAGCCGCAGCAACAACAGCCAAGACAACAACAGCAGCCTCAACCGCAGCCTCTGTTACAACAGCAACAAGCACCCAGCTCCACTGCCCGCAGCCCCGTCCAGCAGTACCGCGGACAGAGCTCCTACAAGCAACAAACTGTGCAGCTGGAACCGCAGCGTGATACCTACTCACAGGACACTTATGCCGAAGAGCCTGCTTCCCAGGACTATAGCGATCAGGTAATGCCATGAGATATTCTTTAATACCTTTCTTCCCTTTCTATTCATTTTATATTTTTTTTTATTAATTTCAACTGTACCTACGGGTCTATTCCGGATCTTCGGAAGATTTGGTTTTTTTCTGGACTGTGCAATTGCCCGGGGGTAACACCTTTGTCAAAAAAAAAAAAAAAAAGGTTTATTTGTCGTTTAAATTTCCACGCCAGGGAAGCGTAATGAAAAGGAATTGAAAAGGAGAATATAAATTGTGTTTCAAGCCGTAAAACGTAGTCACCAGAGAGAGATTTGTACCTGGTGCTGACTTTTGCAGACGGAATTTTGTAATTTCTGAATTTCCTACCTTATTTACTAACATTGCGGTGTTTTTCTGCTCGCAGGATGAACAGCAATATCAGCAGTTGGCAAGTCCTAAACCAAGCAGGTATGTACATACACAGCCATCAATCTTCGCCTTCATTACTGCGGCATCACTTTTCATTCCCTCGTACTTCTAGTGACGACTTTCTTCTACTCTTCATGACTTTATTCTTAATCTTGACTTTCATTTTCACTTCCTGTTTCATTTTACATTGATACTAACGTCGTTTTTTGAATGTTTAGGTCAGAGGGAGCGCAGGAGAACAGACGCGCGGACACTTTGTCCGCGCCTTCCATTGATAGACCATTGGTGACGAACGAAACAGCGAGACGATCGGATAGTTTTGACCCCGCTATTTTGGCACCCCCACCCCGGTCCCCACCTACATTCCTTACCCCTCCTAACAACGAAAGATCCTACTATGTCGATCACCTGCCAAAAATCCAAAACAAGGAGGCACTGGTACCGCCCAAAAACGGAGGTGCTCTCGCGAAATCGTTCAACAATTTCGACTCTGTTCTGACGTCTTTTTTTGACGCGGTCACTCAGACACGATTCGATGGAAACTCAAAGTCCGCACCAGAGACCATTTTGCGTTCAGAAATCGGAAGGATTAACCATGAACCGATTGTAGAGACGAAGCCGGATGTGACAACCATCAAGACTCCTGTCATTTACCAAGAACTGCCAGACAAAGATTTTCAAACATTCTTTGTAGAAATTGAGCCCAGAAGGCCTAAAACACCTAGTGGATTTTTCATTACTAAGCCTCAAGAAGCTACGGAAACCGTCCCAGAGAAAAATGAACCTATAGTGGAAATTACTAGAGAGCAGTTGGTAAACCCTGAATCGCAGGAAATAGTGTATTCACCACTTGGTCCGGCCCTCTCTAATGATGACCGAAATAAAGCGACTCTGCCGCAGCGTCTGGAACCCCAGGTTGAGCTTGCAGTTCTTCCCAATGTGGACGTACTGCCATTACGGGCACCCGGGGTCAAGTTCAACCCGTCCGTGGAAGAACTGGAGTACTTGAGTTACAGGAAGAGGCCCACAACGACTAGTTCGACTACCACCACCACTACGACCCAAGTTTCGACAACTACTACCACCACAGCAAGGCCACGGGTCAGGGTCACCGAGGAGGCCCCAAAAATCAACAAGAACCCCACTCCGTACCAGTTTATCGTTGTCAGTACGGAGACACCTGCTCCTTTTGCCCGAAACCCTGAAAATGAATACCGTAGTGACAGCCGACTCACTTTTAGGCCAGAGATACGCTCAAGGAATCAGTTTGCGGATAGCTTGGTAGACATCAATTTTAATCCAGGTGGAAGGCAAAGGGCGAGCTTGGAAGATGCAGGAGCTTCTGTTAGCAGTGATAACTCAAGAGAGAATGCCAGTAAAGAACGACAGAGAGTGCCTGAAGTCCGATTTAGCAGCAGGTACGCTGGCTCCACTGAAACTCCTACGAGCAGTGAAAGCACAAAACAGTATGGGAGTTGGGAACAAACAGATGAAGGACCAGTTACCGATATCAGACCGAAGAACAGCTATAAAAACCCTCCTACAACCAAAGCTACTGTGACTGTTGGCAGAACAAAATTTTATTCCAGCAAGGAAGCTGTTGATAGAGAAACTTACCACCCCAAACCTCGCTCAAGGAGCAAATACTCAAAAGAGTCTCTTGAGACAACTGCAGATCCAGCTTCTTACGAGCGGACGAAACAGTACTCGAGTCGTGAAGAGGTTGACCGACTAGAAAATCACCATAGAAAGAAGTTTCCTTCAAGTTCTGCAGAATCGACAGAGAGAGCAGTCAGTGCGGAAAGGACGAAATTGTTCTCAAGTCGAGAAGAAGTTCAAGATAGCGTCTTGTTAGATCCCACCGAACCTTCAATAACGACCACCACAACGACTACAAAGAGGCCCACCATTCGAATCAGAACGACAACTGAACCGGAAGAGCCTGAGTACCGCAAACCTGCACGGAAGGTAATAAAGCTCCATCGTGGTGAACTCAAGAACCAGAGGCTCAGTGGCCCAAAGGTGAAGCGCATTCGGAAGCCAAGTACCCAAAGTCCTGCAGTGGATGACCTCGACGAAAGAGCTTTCACTCGCGAGAATGAGGTCCACTCTACTCTGCGGCCCATTGTCGTTGGAGGTGACCTGGACGGAGACAAGAACGCAACCAGGTTCAGGTTCACAGTAGAAGATGATGCTGAATTTGCCATCATGCCCAAAAATAAGGCTCACCTGTATTCATCGACCTCAACCACAGAAGAGGCAATAGAGCCTGAGGAAGAGGATGAAAAGAGAGTGGTGCGTCCCGCGTACGAACCCATCAACCTCGACACTTTGGACAGTGCCGAAGAACCCATTCCTGCTAGACCTTCCACTGAACCTTCCTCTCCTAAACCTACCAAATCCACAACCAGAAACCCAGATCATGACCGAGTCACTGCCAAGCCTAGTCGTGGAAGGCCCTCTTTGAAGCCAAGGTATGCCTGGGTGGTGTCGTTTTTCAATCGCCGTATCTTCGAAAAACATCTAATTTTTAATGGGTCGCAACAGCAGTCGTAAGCGGGGCTGTTCCTTCACATGCAGATGTGCTTCCTTTTATCTTACTTTGAAGCCGTTCTGTATGGAACTACTGCATACAGCTTTCGTTCAGAATTGGGCCCAGTGTGCGAAGCCTTTGTCAGATTCTACCTACAAAAAGGATGGATTTTAAACAAATGAAAAGAGGCAGTTTTTGTTTCTGTGTTTGCTTTAACTGTTCTGTGTCTTGACTGATTATTTATTTATTTATTTATTGAGGTGACTGTTCGTGTAGGCTCCATGGCCAGGTTTGGTAGGATCTCTAATGTGGCTTGTTTTTGCGGCAGATTAAGAACTACGACAGCCTCCCCCGACTCTCAGGCCTCAGTTGCTCACACTACTCCTCTCAGGTAGGCTTTTCTTCCTCTGTTATTCCTTTGCATTTTCCATGAAGCACGCGGTTCATGCACTTCTATTTTTCATTAAAAAAAAGGTCTATGGTACATTTGTGCAATAAGAGGAGCTTGGGTTCAATTCTTGGAAAACTTTTCTTTTCTTCTTCCTTTTCTCTTCTTGGGTGTGGTAAAAATTTCTTCCTTCACATTACTCTATGGCTGCACGATAATTTACCACAAATGTACCTACCTATAAGGACACAGCTCGAATTATGAAATACTTAATCGTGAATTGATTCGCACAGCTTTCTTTGTACATAACGATGACTTCCCATTTTTACACAAGCATCCATGCTTTATTGCCATCCGCTACAGTACTAAAAAAAAAGTGTCATCCCCCTTCTTCATTTTGGGGTTCACGTAAAATTCCGTTTGAAGCAAATTCAGCGAAATTTATTTGATTACTTCAACGTTTTAATTTTTGTTTATTCATAAACTCCCTGTAGGAATTGTGACTTCACTAGATGCCCTGACTGTAAATGAAGTAAATTATCTGGCAAATTTAATCTGGAAACACTTAAGTTACATAATGTCGGCAGGTTTCTGTGTACAGTACTCTCGACCTTTCTTTTGCTGTCCCTTCTTCGGTCCCACCCCTTAGCCTTATTTTAGATTTCCTTCACTTTTCTTCACCTTTTTCGACCACCCTGGTCCCTCAAAATGAAGGAGTTGAGGGCGTGAGAGACGGGGGACCTGCATGATGTGCTCGTTGTGATCTGGTTTTCTCGGCATTCAAAACCAATAACGTTTGGCTTTCTGTTTTGAGACAGGGTGCAGGCTGCGCGAGAACGGACTGACGGACTGGACGAGACAACGACCTGACTTAAACTCGACTGCCATAACCGCCATCCTGTCATAAGCTAACCATCATAAAACAGTGTTTTTATTTCCAGGGCAACACTTTACAGTTTTAGGACTTGGTGTTTTTTAATGTTTTCTTGTTGTTCTATCTGCGGGGTAAGTACCTAACTTCCAATGTCTGGGAGCAGTGGTCGCGTCCCATTTATTCCCTGCTTTATTGGGCTACTTACCTGTCAAAATTAGTAGCTTCATCTTGCTTACCTAAGTAGCCTATAACATTTAGGTACTTTTCTCACTGTAATGCAGTGTAAGGAAGGTAGATATGCCTAGAGGGAGTAAGTAAGAAAAGGCTGCCTCACTATGGAGCATTTAAAAATCCTAATAATCGAGCTTACTTATATCTGAAACTAAATTTCCAAAAACCAAGACATGACCTGGTAATGGGAAATCTGCTGTACACCACTCATCCTCCTCACTGTGGGTTTGGATGGATGCTGGCTGGTGTGTAACATGGGGTGCATGCTTTGGTGTTATTGGTGTTTGTGTTTTTTGTTTTTGCATTGTCATGTGTGGTTACAGGCAGCGTGGTGGGTCTTCGTACAACCTCGGTGTGGGTAATGACATCACCCCGAACCGCGGCACGCCCGCCCCCAGGTGAGCAAAAACACCCTTATAGCGGTGCTCAGTTGTTTCACTCGATGATGCTTTAAAAGTGTATGCGCTTATTGAAACAGGTCCTTCTGTCTGAGAGGATTCAGCTCTAACTGTATGCTGACCTAGTGTTAAAGCTAAAATAACAAAAGCTGTTGCTTAGGTAGGTAGTGTAACTGCGACAGTGCCATTCCCATCTAGCATCAGGAAAAATATGATTGTTGAAGAATAATTTGTGTAACCTGTTTCTGCCTCTTACAAGCCCCTCTATGCCCTCATATTTTCACACTCCCGTGGTTTTGCGTTTACCCTTAATATTTATGGGGTGTTGCTGATTATCGATCTTCTATAAATACCTCTTTGAGAGGTATTCTAAATTTTTTTGGGATTCCAACAGCCGAGGAACCCGTCCCACACTGAAACCCTCCACTGCCATCGTATCGAAGGCGTCCGAGTTCATCGATATCTACAAGTACCCACCTAGCAGGCCTGCCAACCTATATGCCACCCCAATCCCGGATAAGAGCGCCGCCAAGTGCCGTAAGGACGTCTGCCTCTTGCCCGACTGCAGCTGTGGTGGAAAAGAAATTCCAGGTAATTTTTTTAATTGGAAAAAAAGGACCGGACATGAGAAAATCAGGCTCTCCAAACTAGAAAGGGGTGGGCCGAAGCCTGGTATGGGTGTTAGGTCAATGCCGTCACAAGGTAATACGTACTTATCACAAGCTAAATTTTACTTATACCGGAATTCGAACCCAAAACGAGTCAGCCTGCCAGATCACTCGGACACTGCGAAGTGGCTTGATGTGAGACATTGAGTCCTCATTTCACAAAAATCGTGGTGTCAATTTCCAGGTGGCTACAGTGCTGAAGAAATCCCCCAGCTTGTTCTTCTGACTTTCGATGACTCTGTCAACGACCTGAACAAAGGACTTTATGCCGACCTGTTCGAGCGCGGACGTGTTAACCCGAACGGCTGCCCTATCTCTGCCACCTTCTACGTCAGTCACGAATGGACCGACTACTCTCAAGTTCAGAACCTCTACGCTAATGGACACGAGATGGCCTCCCATTCCGTTTCGTAAGTTTAAGATATAGGTGTATCATTTATAAGATAATATAATAAGATAATATAATATAAAAAATATCAGCTCTGTGTCGAGTCGCCACTTTCTTGTTTTTCCGTCAGAGGAAACACTTACTTACTATTCCCCACAAGTGAGGTAAGTACAAATAACCCTGATTTTAACACGAAACTACAAACGATGTAAAAAAATCTGGTGTCACCAGGAAGGAATTGATATCTGAAAAAATTGACGATTTTCTCTTTGGGATTTCAGGCACAGTTTCGGAGAGCAGTTCTCTCAAAAGAAATGGACGCGTGAAGTTGCTGGACAGCGAGAGATTCTCTCAGCCTACGGCGGTGTTCGGCTCGAGGACATCCGTGGCATGCGCGCACCTTTCTTGGCTGTGAGCATTTTTTCGCTGTTATTTCCTCCTAGTTTTTTTAAATTGTCTATTTTAGAAAGTGCTTCTACTAATTAAAAGAGTTTTCGCTTTCACGCGACGCATTTTTCAGTCACGTCACTACTCAACAATTTTTGACTATGATGATCTGATTTTTGTATACCTTTGTATAAACGTATTCTATTATATTTTAGGTCGGCGGGAACAAGATGTTTAAGATGTTGTACGACGCCAACTTCACTTACGATTCGTCCATGCCAATCTACGAAAACAAGCCGCCCAGCTGGCCCTACACTCTCGACTACAAACTCTTCCACGACTGCATGATTCCGCCCTGCCCCACTAAGAGTTATCCAGGTTATTAATTGTGTACCTATGTACTAGAGTCAATAGAGTCAAATCCTTTAATCCCTCCTAGGTAGGTACCTAGTTAAGACGGAATCGTGTACATTTGCTATTTGTTGTTTTTTTCGACCATTTTTTGAGGACACTCTTGAATATTTAAATGTTATGAAATATGATAGGTATGTCTTATGTATGGTAGGTGGTCAAATAACAGGCTATGTTGCGATTCTACAATAGAGCGATTTTTGTCCCAAATTACTTGATCGTAAAATCGCAACATAGCCAGTTTATTTCGGAAGTTAAAAGGACATCTTATTTTATTTCAGATCATTTAAATATCCAACTGTGTCCTCAAAAAAGTGGTGGGAATAAAACATAAACAACTTCGACTGGTAAACAAAGTGCGAAGTGCGAATAATGCATAATGCATCAGTTAATTACGGTCCTACAGTCAATAAAACAGAACAGCTGATTAGACGAATAAGGTTTGCCGGGTAAACTTGAAAGTTGGTTGAATTTGAGGGAATAGCGGAAGAGTCAACAAACTGATTGAGAAGCCAATAAAGGCTGACCTGCCTCGCTCGAAAATATTCTGCTGGTCAGCTCATTGGTCCAATGGTGATTGAGTTTACCCTATCTTTTGCTAATAATCCAGCTAACTGTCAGATAACCCTAGGTGAATATTTATAACCGCAGTTAAACTTCCGTTCAGTTAGCAACACAGTTAATTTCTTTGTGCAGGTGTATGGGAAGTGCCGATGGTGATGTGGCAAGATCTGAACGGTGGACGTTGTTCCATGGGTGATGCTTGCTCCAACCCTCCCACCGCTGACGGTGTCTACAAAATGCTCATCAAGAATTTCGAACGCCATTTCACAACCAATAGGTAAGCAAATGAGACTGAGATGGACCCAAAGAGAGGTGATAGTTGCATCATTCATTTTGTGTGACTTTTCACTTTTTCTGACAAACAAATGGATTTTTTTTTGTTCTGAGCGATACTACCAACCTTTTTGACATCAGAAACAACAAAATTATGTTGGAATTTAACAACGAAGCGATTTCTGATCTTATTAACTTCTTTTCAGGGCGCCTTTCGGTCTGTTCTATCACGCCGCATGGTTCACGCACGAGCATCACAAGGAAGGCTTCATCGCGTTCATGGACACCATCGTGAACATGCCGGAGGTGTGGCTGGTGACCAACTGGCAGGCTCTGCAGTGGGTTCGCGACCCTCAGCCATTGTCTACCGTCAATAACTTCCCCGCCTTCCAGTGCAATGAGGTTAGTAGTTTTCATAGATAAGCCGACTTCAAACAAGCTAGTCAACTACTTGTGTCAGTGTAGGGACGTAAGTACATTATGTACTTGCAATAGGTGGATGACTTTTCAGTTTGCTACGACGATTCTCTTCTACGGTTGACCCATAGTATGCTTACCTGGTTCCTAATCATAATTATGGTTATTTTCCTAGGAAAAAGCCAAGAAGTGCAATAACCCAAAGGTTTGCAATCTTTGGCACAAGAGTGGTGTTCGTTACATGAGGACTTGCCAGCCTTGCCCGGAGGTCTACCCATGGACAGGCAAGACCGGTATTCGCAACAGCAGAGTCGACAATGAAATCATCGACGAATAAACTCGCGGGTTCGCTCCGCTGCAAAGGTTCCTTGATCGACTAGCGGACTCCACGGAATAATACTCATGTCATGTGCCTGCATAAATACTCTTGTTCACAGAAAAGGCTTTGAAATCACAGTGCCTTTCGAATAGCCCTGAAGCTGACCCTTTATGAGGTTCTATAAATAGAGGATGTCTCCCTTACCTAAGTATACGTCCTAAGTTTTTTCTCAGATAAATCCAGTGAAGTACCTCTCGTATTTATGGAACCTTAGCTTATCGTAGTTTTAAGAATTGGCCTACTAAAATTTTTATTTAGCAGGTCTGGACTTCATCAGTGCCAAATCATCATTTTATTGACTTGAGTGGTACTTTGCGGAAGTTTTACTGATTTACCAAGGCTAGTTCAGTTTTATTTTTTATAAGAAGTATACTTTTAAATAGTGTAAATAAGGACACAGCTGAAAATACATTGCTGCTTGATCGAAGAATCTTTGCTAAACTTTGTTTTGTGATACATTTTTTTACTATGAAATGGAGGGATATCGTTACCAGTTCGGTTGGAGGGAGTGACGTATGAAAGATAGGTACCTAGGTAGGTTGCCTGGCTCGTGTGTGAGCAGCAGTTCCTGTTGAAAGCGTTCGTATTACGTATCGTATCATGTGTAACTTTCGATGACGTATTTATTGAGATTCGTAAAATGAAGAATAGGCAATTCATGTACTTTTCGTGGCCATTGTGAGAAAATCGAGCATTAGTCTACAGTCTACATCTAAGTGACACACAACGACTATTTGTATGCTTGATAAATGAAGAAAGAAGTGGATGAAGGGGAAGCGTTACAGTTCTCAAAAATTGTAACGTGGCTCCTATTTTACTCCATCTTATCTTCACTTGATTATTAGATTCATTCCTTGTATAGCTATGTAGTTCTTTGTTTGAAAAGACGATCACTAGGCCTTGACGAATTCTACCTTATTGTGAGACTCCAAATTAATGTAAGGAGGTAAATTATTTTTTAAGTAACGCGTTTTTTAAATTGTACATTTTATAACTGTAATAAATTATCTTACACGATTTGTATATAACGCTTTGCCGATTCCTAGTTCTGGTAAAAAAAATTATAATAAAAAAAAATCGGCAAACGTGGGAATTTCGAAATTGCCTCAAACTTGAAGGCTTACCCTTACTTTATCTCTGCTTGAAGGTACCTTCAGTACATCGCTTGTGTTAACTGCATCTTGAGCCTTACTATCCACAAACCTTTCTCGTTATCATCCTTTATACCTAATTTTTTCCATTAATTCTAATCGACTGTTCTTATAGCCTTCTTTAATTAAAAACAATAACGTGTTGTAGCCAATATCTAACAGATCTTAATAAAATTAGAGAAACTGAAAATAAAAATACATCAAGAAAAGAAAATAATGACAATAAAATAAACGGAACCTGGCTTAAAATAAAATAAGTAGGTACTGCACAAACTTCTAAACATACTCGTAAACTGATATTATTTAGTAACAATAATGAAATCACTAAAATAGATATAGATAATGATGGAAAAAAGGTAGTAATTGCTTACATCTGTTGCTGGTTAGCTATGGTAAGGATAATAAAAATAAATAGTTATAAATATCTGAGAAGAATAAAGAAGTAAGTGGTAAGGAGCTAATAATAAACTAATAATCAAACAAGAGAAGAAATGCTGCTTTTTCCAGCAAGCTCATTAATAAAGACAACAAAATCCCAAGTTACGCAACAGTCGCGGCGGCTGGCTCTGCTGCCGGGGTAACGATGAGCTTCTCAGGCTCAGCGATGCCGGTCATCCCCGCAGGCTCTTGCAGTTTGGTACCGGACACTTCCTCACCAGTCTTCAGCTTATCGCCACTTGCAAGTTTCGCCTTTTCCTGCTCATCACGCTTGGAGGGGGGTGCTGGCTCCACGATGACGGGAGCTTTCTCCTGACCTTCCACTTCCTCTCCCAACTTCATATCCTACAATCAAAAGGAGAGACTTAGCAACCCGTTCCACCTCTTACCACCGGAGGTTTTGTATAAAACCAATTTTGAGCAGGATATTTGAATCCTACTTGATGTTTAGGTATCTACATCGAAAAGTTTTAACGGATTTCTGGGGATGGATCACACCTCGATAAGGTGGTGCTTAAAATATAATAATTTTAGACTGCTATTCCTTTATGATAAAATGGCGATGTATCTATAAGCGGTCAAGTGGCCAGGCGCGTTGGCGCTTTTCTTGCTTCCACTTGCAGCAAAGGCTTACCTAACTAGGTTTCTAGTCAAACATTACTCCTGCTTCGGTCCGAGTGACGCTTATAGGATTAAGGCTGAATATACATTCGCTACACGTACTTGGTTCGCAATGCTAAGTACTTCAAGCCCTACTTCGAAGTTACAGGGCGAGTGGAAAGTGTTTATAGGGGGATGTAAACCTGAGACTCTTTGTCGTGAGGTAGTGTTGTATTTTTGCATGAAATGGAGTAATAAGCCCACAGGAGCGATTTTAAACAGTCAACTACCAGTCCACATGTTTTTTTGACAGATCGCGAAAACACAACACTACCTCATGCGGAATATTTTTTTGAAAATTTTCGGACTAAAAAATGTATGATTTTATCGTCACATTTAGTAGAAAAGCTTGATAAATGTTTGTACTATTTACCGTCGCCATGTTGCATTTTGGCAATTTTTATTTCACTTACGGAAGTGGGTAATTTCAACAGCATTTCTCTACTTTTCTCCTGTAAAAGCTAAACATAGTGTCCTACTTTTACTCGTTCGTTTCGCGTTCAAATAGCACTATGCTTAGCTTTTAGAGTAGACACAATCAATACGATATTGCAATTACCAGTCTCCGATTGTACTAATATGTAAACATTAGTTTTGTCGAATATTTACTTTCGCACAGTGGTTTTGGCGGAGTTCGTCGAGAATGTATGGTGGCCGTTAAAAGGTTCCCCAACGGGTGTTCTAGAAATCACGCAAAATACATCGATAGAAGGGAATGAATTCTGGGAGTACAAGATGATGCAGCTCTGACAATGCAGCTCTGACAATGTTACCTTGAGGGTAGCGACGACAGTTTCCAGTTCAACAGGCACCTCTGGCTCTTTGGATTTGTTCTGCTTCGCGAAGTGGACATAAGCAAACCCGCGACGCCCAAACCATGCGATTTCTGCTGGTCTCACATTCCGTGCGGCGAGGGCATTCTATGATAAACCAAGACAGAAATGTAGTGTGATTCGAGTGAAATTCGAAAATCCGCAAATGGGAGTTTACAGAAAAAATAAATTAGTCTCCAAGTAATTATTTTTTACCCTAACAACGAAAATCTGAATAGCTGTCAAGCTGGATGACGTAATACCTTGAGATCGCGCACGCGGTCGGTGGATGCGATGCCACCGATGCGGATACTGAATAGGATGCGCTGCCGCTTCCAGGGGCGGCGGCGGGGTGGTCCGCGCTTCTGCACATCTTCCTTCTTGCTTTCCTAGACCAAACGGAAATGTTGCGAATTTCCTGGGAGTTGTCACAAGGCTGTTTGTCTACGTTTGGTCCGGATGGACTGAGTGCCTACCTGTACTTGCTTCGGTATTCATGAGTGATCCGTAAGGATAGGTAGAGTAATGAGTAATGAATTGCGAAATTAAGAATTTTACCCCCTCAGTGTCAGTCTTTTTGTCAGCACCGGTTCCGTTCTCAGTGGTACGTCGTTGACGACGCGGCCTCGGCTTCCTGACTTTCTCTTTCTCGCCCTCCTCACTATCTTTCGAGTCGGGTCTGCCTCTATAGGAGCGGCCACGGGGGTAGTAGTGAATGAAAGGGCGGTGTTTCCGGCGGATGTCCTTCTCCGTTTCTTCATCCGTGTCTTCCTCCTTCAGATGGCAGTCCTTGCCCTTTCTGCAAGAGAGAGAATCTCATTGTATCACATAGGAGGTAATGTCAAAGCACTATTATAGCCGATTGTTGCCCAGAGGCCTTACAGAAAATTCAATACCAAACTGCCCTACTTTAGAGGGTAGGTACCTACCCTAGAAATTTTTCTGGACTTACTCAACGCAGGCCTTGTGAAGAGCCGTGACATTGGGGCTGAGTATCATGCGGCGGTTGCTAAGCAACTTCCAGATGATGCCTGAAGGGCGCTGTGGCCGAGGCACCACTGAAATGACTTCTGTTGGAGTGACGATCAAATCTACTGGGAAGTCATGCTCACGGAACAGCTGCGGCGGGAGAATGTCAAACACCTGGCAATAGGTAATGCAATTACAGATAAAAGACATCTCACAAATACCGAAGCTGGTGCATAACTGCGTAAACTACCAACCGTTGCTAATGCAACACGCACCAAAGTGTGGGTCTATTGGCAATCTACTGTCACGAACCTGAGAATCGTGCACGGTGGTGGCGATGACTGTATCCTTAGTGATCGCTCCAATCTCAGAGAGATAGCCAAACTCCAAATCAGAGAACCCATCACATTTTCCAATTCGCTGGCCTGCAACAAAAAATAAAATAAAAATATCACTGTGCACATTTTAGAATACCTAGTATCGAACCTCAAATAAGGTAGGTACTCGTAAACATAAGAGCCTCGCGATGTGGAGAAAACGGGAGAGCGCCCTAATAGGAGCTACTGTAATGGTGCCCCACCTTGACGAGACACAGCTACGGAGCCCACAACCAGCAGTTCAATGTGGGTGCCTTGATCAGCAGCCAAGGGGTGGCAGAAGGTGAGCATGCCCTGGCGCGTAACGGCGGCCCTCAGCACGGCAGGAGACGGCTCCGTGCCAGCAATAGGTGGCTCAGGCAGCTTGATCTCAAGAAGAGGGTGCGCATCGCTCCGACGCGGAGACACCACCAGCCTTTTCCCCTTGTCCTGTTCTCACACAAATCATTATGTAGGGAATTTCGAGTCTTACCACAAAGTTTCCCAACTCTAGTGACTGTCCACGACAGCGTGATGGAGCTCAGTCTCCTCATATACCTATTAATAATATCGTACATATGAAACAATAGAAATGCCCGAGTAAATGTACCTCCAAAACATGAACACGGACGGTTTCCTGAGGTTTGTCAGCGTTGACCTTAACGATAGTGGCTGACTGGAAGATCTCGGTAGCTTTGAGCCTGTCCGCAGCTTCTCCAGCTCCCTGGAAGTTGGGGATTCTTCCCCGAACTGGTCGCGGGAATGTCACCAGCCCATTCTTATCTGCAGTAAGTTAACGGTCGTCATATCTGAATCCTCTGTTTATATCACATGAACGTACAAAACATCCCGACTTGAATAGCTACCTAACATTTCACCTACTTAACTGCAAATGAAGTGACGAAATGACTCACCGAAAGATGTCCAGATTTCCTTCCTCAGTGAATATTTGGTCACTTCCAAGTCGTTGTTGACGGCTGGCTTGTTCTCGGATACCTCAGATGAGTCTGCAACGTTTGTACAGGACAGGTTCATACATGCCTCCTACTCATTCTTCCCTTCTAATACAAAGAGGGCATTTAGCTATCCAGCTAGCTAAGTCTTAAGTAGGTACTTAATGCGATGAGTCCACATTATCGCAACAAAAAATTATATTCTTGCATATCGATAACGATAAGTTCTGTTTCTGTTGGTGATGTGGGGACAACACGTGGAGCACTGCCATCTCTGCTTCTTTTAACTCTATACTTCCATCTAATCTCACCTAACCTAACCTACTGGATACAGTTGTTCCCTAATGTATTTTTTATTCCAAGTAACTTGAGTGTTAGATCAAACCAGATCCACATTTTTCGTCAACGCGTGGGTCTACTTTCAACAAAAATTCCCTGAACCTACAAGATAAGTCTTATCTAGTAATTTGAAATCTATTATACAGTGATTATTGACTTACTGTTGGTAGTTGATGGCGTCATTTTTCTGATGAACTAATAACTCGCAGGGATAAATCCTCCAAAGCTGCCTCAAACTTTCTAAATTAAGATGACCGCTGCAGAGAAAATTCTCGCAAGAAATGGAATGGCAGCTGATTGTTTCGTTGCAGTTTTGTCACGTTTCGAACGGTCTCAACTTGGAAAGTTCAACAGTCAACGGAATTTTGCGCCATTTCTAAACATTCAAACTAGAAAAGCCCCGGTACTTCAAGAGCCATAAGTAAATGAAAATTCAAAATTTACTTCACGTAATGTAAAATTTTAAAAGAAAGATTTATTTTCAAGAGAAAGAAAACGAGATAATAAAATTATTGTTTTTATTCTAATCTCTCCACCCACCGTCTTTGTCGCGTTTCAAATATTGGCGCAATTTTGTGCTCTAACAATCCTGCCTTGTATTTAGTTTTGCCCAACTGCCAGTAGAGCGTGCAGCAATCGCCGCTAACATTCGCAATATGGCGGAACTATGACTGTAGGCCGTACACTTCTGTCCTGTATCACCTAAAAACTCAAGTTTCGACTAAATTTGTGCTTATTTTTGCGTTGTGAACGGTTCGTGTTATTCCCTCGTGTTATTTGGTCATTTCTCTGATGCTACGCTATTGTGTCAGAGCTCTAAACGTCGCGTATCTAAGTTTAAACTCAACATGGATTAGTTTCTTATAGGTCCGATTATACTTTCCGATTATAAATTAAAAGTGTTGATAAATGTGACTTAAATTTGTGTTTCGTTGACGCGCTGTGAAATTTGTGCTCTGTTAATTAATCGGTTTTGAGGAAGAACTGGAAAATTTTGCCTTTATTGAATTTACTTTGTGAAAAGTGAGTGGCTACAAACTTGTGGGATACCTTTTGGATATCAGAGAATTAGCTACATATCATGGCAGACAAAATTTCTGGTAAGTTTGGGTCTCGTAAGGTTTAGGTTTGTATTTGAATGAATCTGCGTTATCCGGGCCCATGATTACATACAGACCCAAGGTAGCTGATAAGTAACGTAGCTGGCAGAGGCTCATTTACGCGTGGTAGAGATATAGCTAGAGCCTGGCTGTACGCCTAGTTATAACCTCATTTACAGTGTTGTTTCTTCACCCAGCTGACGATGGGTACCTAACTTTTGACGTGTGGTTATTTTCTTTCACAAACCATTTTGTTAGGGTACAAACACCAGAATTTGTCCGTTGATAACTGATAACTTTTATCCAGTTCGTTTAGACCTGAGTTTCTGTTGGCGATCTTAAAGTTGTTGGCTTCCACCCTGGCAATTTATCTCTGCCTTCGGAGTTCTTCTTTACCCAACAAGCACTCAGTCATTACTTTGTGATCCTTGGGTGAGGTATAACAAGGGAGAAAATGTATTTACACCAAGTAAGCATTAAGATGTACTCTTATTAGCTGTACGACTTGTTTGGTGTGAAGAAGGGTGGTTTCGGCACGTGCCATCCGTGAACAGGAAAGGGGTTGGAGTACAATGAGCCACCTGCTGCATAGTTACCTGTTATTTGACAGGGCGCGTCCTTACAAAGGGCATAGAATAGGAAGTAGCTATGATCATTTTATTCTTGATTCTTGAGAGCTGATCTACAGTGAATCTTTGAAACTACTCTTCTATAGAAGTGACAAAAGTAGATTTGTTTCATTTACGAGTATATCGGTATACCTTCAGATCTATTCATCATCGTGTCATGATCAGCTGTGAAGGTCAACCGATACCGGTGATCTAAGTTTGTGCTTTTGCGCTATCAGAACAACAATTTCTTAGTTAGGTAAATGTGCGAAGTGTCGTAATGTAGTACGAAGAAAGTTTATCCCTCCGGTTTCAGTGAATTTTTTAGAGAACTCCTCACCCCATCAGTTTCAGAACGTAATCGTAGAAGTTGGGCAAATTCATAATCACGATGCACTTCTTCCAGTCCTAGCTCCTCCAACGCATTGTTCATCGTGGAGGTCACTTCTTTTATAACAACTTAATTCTCTCTGTCCACATACCATTGGTGAAATTCCATATAATATTAGGTACGTCTTTAGGGGCAATTATGATCCTGAAAATAGTTTATTTACCCTTACCTGAGTGTGGTGGGTCTGGGACGCAGCCATTTTACTTGATTGCGGTATTCTTCATTTGTTAGCACTTGTTCTGCTGTGCATTGTACGTCTTGCCACTCTTTGACCCTTCATCATATTGAGTTCAGATTGCGGAAAGCAGTAATAATTGACGAGGCCGCTCGTTCATTTCGCAGTCACGCTATCGTCGCCAACTGTTATTGGTCAAGGGTCGTGGTTATTGGTGCTAAGGGCAGTTACTTGCTTCCAGACTCATGTCTCGGCCCATTTCCACTTCCGACCCTCTCGCCGAGTCTCTGAAATGACCCAGACAAGTAGATGGAAGTGTCCGGGGCACATGAATAACTTGAGTGGTCCGGATTTGCTTTTAAGAGCTCATCCCGGTCTCACAATATGCCCGGATGTCTTTCGAGCAGGACTTAGAACAAGCTACTTTATCGATGTTGACCCAGTTGCCGCAAAGTACTTTGTTAATTCCATAAAGAGTATTTTTCTGGGTTCGATCATCGATGGCATCTTCGCCTTCGGCCCACACCTCCACACTGCATGTCCTTCTACGATGATAAATGGAAATAATGCCTTTTTGTTTGAAATTTTTACTGTATCAGATCTGATGTCAGTGATGTCATTATGTAGGTATGGCAAATAGTATGCGGACTCATTGCTCATCAGATAGGATATTTTCCAACCGCTTAGCTAGATTTTAAAGAAGTGCTAAATACTTTGTAGTGGTTGTATGTCGAGTTCCGAATATTTATTCGTAGTTTTTCGTTTGATGGTCCTCTCCACAACCCGTCTGTTCAAAATATTTTTTATCACATTTATGTGTTGGTAACCGTGGCATGCCTGTCTTTGCCTTACTGCTAGATGGGAGAACTATGCGTCTAGAGTTAGCATGCTAACTGTGCGTAGGGAATGAGGATGTGACAACGTAGGTTATACCCAATGTTGATGACTGGGTGAGGAGTAGTGAGCACTTAGTTCTGGTAAGTGCAGAGCCCGAGGCTGAGGCCTGGTTGATTAGTCACTCGGTGCAGGTCTGTAGGATTTCAGCGCTGGTTGATTGGCTGGCGCTTGCCAGCTCTGTAGGCTTCATTCCGGTCATTCCGCCTGTCACCAGTTGGTACCTGCTTAGATGATGGAATTGCGGACTTGAGGTACGAGTCAGCAAAATTAATTATTGTTCGTATAGTTGTGGAAGCCCCGCAGGCTGCTGTTGGTTTTGAGATGCAGATTTTCACATTGTATTAATTTGTCTGTTGAGAATCCAACTTCCCGCTGTAGGGTCACGTTGAGAAGGAAAAAACAGTAATATTGGTACCCGATTGGTCTAGATCGTTTATTATTGATTGTCGCCAACTCCACATCTCATGCTTACTAACTAGGGTAGGATGAAGTCCGTATAAGGGAGACTTGAGACGTTATAGACATTTTGACCACTGTATATTCGGCTTATATTTTCCCATAGTCCAGCTTGTCGGGGGAAATTCTCTGTTATTACGCGGAAGGGCCAGTTTAATTTTGTGTTCTAAATATTCTTTCGCCGAAGCTATGAATAATACTATTGGGTAGGTTTTGGTTCCCCCTTGGTTCTGTAAAGCCTTGTCGTTTCACTCATAGACTCATCACTCATCAAAATTACTCTGAGGGAGAGGCACCCAGGTTTGGTGATATTGTGCGGTATCGGGAAGCTATTAAGGCTATTACATACCTACCTTTCACTCACAGTTCGCCAGATGATTGGCTGAACTCTGCTGGGCCGGCCAGGGCTCTCACCTCTTTGCCACGCAGTTTCCCTTGCGCGTGATATACCTACTCGTACAAATTTTTCTTCAGCGGTGATGTTACGTACCTTGGCTTCAACATATAGTGGACTAAATTGAGACACGTTGATACAGAGTTTGTTTGTAGGGTGTTCGCATTTTTTGTTTCGATCTAAAGAGCACCGTCGCGGCTGCAGGGAAGACTTTGTAGAGGCACCTTGTTTACCTCCCTTTGCCAGCCTCATATAGTCTCAGCTGTATAGAATACTTTGTGATGCCGGAGATTCCAGGTTCGAGTTATATGTATAGTCTGGGCTAGGAGAGGACGTGGCAGTGAGCGAGTGGTGGCCGTGGATAGGTAAATGAGGGTACTAAGTACTTAACGTAGTAGTGTGTCATGTCATATCGCACACGCCATTCACCGGACTTTAAGGCCTTGTATTGCTAATGTTTCCCGGATCCGTTTACCTAATGCCTTAGCTACAGATCTGACTTCATTTTGCCAAGTTGGGAAAGAATCGATAGTTATTACGGTTCCACGGTGGCGTCCATAGAAAAGAACCAGGGGCACAGTAGAATAGTAGATTGTTTATTTCATCCGGCCTCTGCTCCTCCTTGTTTCATTTCGTCGATTAACAGTACTCAGTTAAAAAGTGAAATGCAGACGGGGATGTTAAACTGAAAATGCCATGGGAATGTTGTAGGAGCTGATGCGTTATACGTACACAGCAGCTTGTAGGTGATCTGGGACTGGCTTCATAATTCGATAAGGAGTTCAGAGTTCACTACCTACTCTTTTCTGTAATTAATAAACATAGCACGGGTGAAAATTTAATTAATATAAATGCTCAAGTATATTGCACTGCAGTCAACCGAGATATGGTGACCAATGTGGTTGTAACCACCCATCGATAAATGCCATTGGTAATGTGAATAAATGGAACTGGTGATAAATGTCAGCTCTCACGCAGAATTCGATTTTCCTCTTCGATAGTAAGAGGAAGAAGAAATGAAACTCAGAACTCTTTTTCATTATAATTTGCAATGTCAAAGAAGAGATATTTGTAATCTGTATTTTCAGTGGAAGTTGGAAAGTAATTTATAATTCACTACATTTTTTATTTAACTCGAAAATCTCGACTCGAACTAGTCTGCTGCAGTCCAGAAATTTGTGCGCCTATGTAACTTCACGAGGGGGTAACCACTCCAGAGATTCCATAAAGATTTCCAAAGATTCCCAACGATATTCATAGAAAGATGAACTCCGAAGGGGTAACCACTCCAAAAAAATTCCAAGATTCCCTGAGATTTCATAAAGATTTTCAATGATTCCCAACGAGTGGTTAACCAATCCCCATCCCCCAGACCTGAAGTTAGAACATGACGAGTGATACCGTGACTGGGTAAAGGCGGCCCCGATACATCGCGGAATGAGAGCAGTGTTGGAACAATGCGTGCGACAAGACCACTTTCCTCGCTCCACTCTCACTTGGAGCCACCATCAGCACAAGCCGATGATGATACTGGCGATGCCGGAGAAATGAGTCTTCTATAGCCGCATCACTCCAGAACTCACAGTTCTTCTTTGGAAGATAAACTTTCAAAAATTGCTCCCACTTTTGTACGACAGTGGTCCATACTGAAGTGACCTCTGTTAGTGGTAGGCGTAGCGCGTAACATACGGTTACCTCGCGGGGTTAACCACTCGTTGGGAATCATTGGAAATCTTTATGAAACCTCATGGAATCTTGGAATTTTTTGGAGTGGTTACCTCTTCGGGGTTCATCTTTCTATGAATATCGTTGGGAATCATTGGAAATCTTTATGGAATCTCTGGAGTGGTTTCCCCCTCTGGTTACCTGCTGATCTTTATCTTTCTTCAAACTAGTTACGACTGCGTAGGTTGGGCAGAACGAAACTTGGAAATTTTCGTACGCCTTTCAGCCCTGGCGGAGGATTTTTCGTTAGCTGTGGCGTGATACAATACTTGATGGTACCGCCTTATTCTTATCAGCAGAATGCCACCGTATCTCACTTCCGCTGTGGTAGACGGTATACGTCTGTGTAGCCTTGGGACTCAAACAGATGTGTCAAACTGACCAGAAAAAAATAGTTGTTCATGCGAGAGCTAGGGCCAACTGAGGTCATTCTCACCCACCCCTCCCTTTTGTGATTTTTTAGCCATTCATCCAGTGAAAATATTTCTCTGAAATCTACTTAAGAAAAATATAAGTAAGAAAAGTAAACTTAGCTCATAGTTGGGTGACCTTTAAAATTTCAATAAATAATGCACTGATAGCAATGATGAAGATGAAATGGGGAGGTGCTGTTTATTTATGTTCACCGAAACCAAAAAAACCCTTTTTGTTTTTATTGCAATAAACCAGTGGTTCTCAAACTGTGTTCCTAATTCCTCCTCTCCACCGCCTTTGGAATACAATTTTAGTTTAGTTTAGAAAAATTGAAATAGAAAAATGTATTGTTGTTGTTTCCTAAAAAACCTGTGAAATCGACGATCCAATGTTTAAGGTTCCACGAAAGAATTCCCGACTAAATTTGGTTCCGCCAGCCAAAAAGTTTGAGAACCACTGCAATAAACAGACAAAAATCCACGTGAATATATTTCATTAATATTCCGTCCGTCCCTAATTCCTCCTCTCCACCGCCTTTGGAAACCGGGAATATTTGGAGAAACCGAGACCCGCACAGCGATGCCTCATCATCAGCGCTTTTTATTTCTATTCCATCAGCCGTGAAATGGACCCACTGATGATTGGCCCATTTGTTGATTGTTTATATGAGTGAAATGTAGAGTTGGCCCTTTTCCAGATGTCTGTGTGCTGGCGCTGTATGTTCGCCCTATGGGCCATTTTCACCAAGAAAAATCAAATTCAAATGAAGCTGATTTGAATCAGTTGCTTTTGTAATCAAAGACTCGACCTTCGCTATTGGTGTTGCTATGGGAAAATTTGATTTCTATTTCAAATCATCGTTGATTTTTCTCGGTGAAAATGGCCATATACCTTGCTGACTTGGGACCCCTGCCTTGCTAACAAATTTCCATCCAGGTTAACTGTTGAGTTGCTGTCGCTGGTGCCTCTACCCCTCCTCAGCGATCTCTACCCAACTAGACGGATGTTGCGAAGGTTGCGCTCAGTTTTTGCTAACTCAGTCGCCGCTCAGTTTTTGCTAACTCACATTTTTAAAACTTAATTGATTTTGCGTTTCAGAAGGAATGTCGGGTAGCAGCTAGCTTATATACAGTTGGCAGTTAAGAGGACGCTTCTGTTGACGGTGCAAGTCAGCGCTGGCTCCGAGGCGAGATGAAGCGTATATGAGTGAAGAAGGCTATTGTGATTACAGAGACCCTGACTTCTTATGGCTGTAGCAACTGGGTAGGTACAACTGCATGCGGGTTCTGTTATCTTCGCTTACTCTGCATTACGTGACCATACCAGGTCCCCAGTACCTGCTGTCACTTTACTAATACCATTCATAAGGCGATTCACGTCCAGAGTTCAGCCAACCCACAATTTCCCGGGGGGGGGGGGGGGGGGGGGGGATGGCCGGTATTTTTTTTTGTTCAGATCGGGGAAAACCCCCAAAAAACCCGCTCAAAAAAAATTTTTTACTTGACGGTGCACAAGTGGTCTTGGAATTTTCGTCCTTCACTTTGGTAAAGGTTAGTTCCATGATATCGGCTCGGTGCGCGGTCCGGTGCACCATATTTTGGATAGGAAATTATATCAACATCTGGGAGGGCCCGGTGAATCAATGAAGGCCCTCTGTGTTTCGCTTATGTGTTGTTGTGAAATTATGACCGAATGACCGTTTATTTTTGGTTCAGAGGACGTCCAGTGGCAGTATAGTAAGTATCCTGCAGGGAAAGTCTGAAATCTTTGTTCGTAAGTAGGTATGGTGCCTACCTAGGCAATTATATTTTTTCAGATTTATTTCAAATGCCATACTATACGTGATACAATACAAATTACGAGAAAATACAATACATTTCCAAACAACATTATTCATAGACCCAAAATATGTACCAGGTGTGGGTACAGGTGGAGGCAGGTATAGTAGGCAAAACCTACATGTCAGAAATTTGTATTGGAGTAATAGGGAAATGCTGTACAATGTCTGACTTGACTGCCATACAGGAATGTATAAGTAGATAATGTGTAAATTTTTATACCTACAATATACTCGGCTGTCGAGGCTTTCTGTTACCTAATAAGTCACACTACAGAACAAACTGTTAGGTGCCTAATAGGTCCTACGCCAAATAGGAAAAGATCGGTCTAGGTAGGTAGGTAGGTGCCTACATCCCTCCAGGAGGTAAACAAAACAAATACCTAGAAAAATGCACCCCACACCACCACAATAACTACTCTTCATTCAGCGCAGTCATATCTATGGGTAAACAGAACAGCCTCGATAGCCGAGTGGTCGAAATGGTTTTCTATAGAGGAACACTGAACAATCACACCGGTTTCACAGCTGAAATGTTCAACATTTCAAGTGAAATTTATATTGAGGCTGTAGTGGTTCGGAACCCACCTAAAACTGTAGGTCCCCATTGTGTACTGCACGATGGCTGGGGAGCTGGTATTCGGTATTGCGGATAAGGTGTTACTCATCGCACTTCCGCCGATACTTGCTTCGGATTGTCGCACGACACTGCGACTTAGTTAGCAGAGGGTTGGGGGGGACAAGCCCAGCAACTAGACCGTTTTCAAGAACTGTCCATTGTGCTCAGCTGGCAGCACTACCAAATACCAGCTCCCCAGCCATCGAGTAAACGATGGGGACCTACAGTTTTAGTTGGGTTCCGAACCACCACAGCCTCGATATAAATTTCACTTGACATGCTGAACTTATCAGAAAAACTTTTTGGTAGGATTGGGATCGAACCGGTGTGACCAGGCTGTCGACCATTTAGACCACTCGGCTATCGAGGCCGTGACACTGCGACTACTTCGGAGTGTACTTCTTACTTGTTCCCAATGTTCGTTGACTGGCGGATGGGGTTCGAATTTTTTATTTTCCAGAATGATTCACCTCTAGCGGCGGCTCACTCTGCCGCTTGGTGCACCTGGTTACGGGTCGCACTGACTGGAGGATATTTTTTTATATATATGGAACAGCCCTGTGATTCACCTCTAGCGGCGGCTCACTCTGCCGCTTGGTGCACGGAAGTGCGATGAGTAGACCTTTACCGGTATTGCTGCCAGCTGAGCAAAATGGATAATTCTTGTAATGGTCTAGTTGCTGGGCTTGCCCCCCCCCCCCCCCACCAGTCTAACCTAACCTATGGGTAAACAGAAAATTGCGGAATAGGTCCTACCCACACCATAGGAAGGTAGGTACGTGTAATAAACCAATATTAGGTAGGTACCTACCTACGTACCTCCTAGTGATTTGACTGATGTGCGATCCACATTTTATGCAATAGGTGTCCAACATAACATAAAATCCAAAAATCATTTTTCTAGATAAACCTATGCCCACAGAATGTGGCAGATAGGTAGGTAAGTATACAGCCTACCTATATACCTACCCACGACACGGCAGTCACAGAATAAGGGTCTCTCCTGTATTACAAAATTTAGATAAGTAGGTAGGTACCTACCTAATTGCAAATTGCAACCCATCCCCCAATACAGTAGATGTCATCATAAGTCACCCAATCTATACCTACCTACGAGTCCTGTCCTACGACACCTACGATTCTCAGATGACAGGATGTTACACAAAAGCAGCTCATATCAACCAATCGACATGTCAGACATAAGAAGACAGGTCGCGATCTTCCGGCCGGAGCGAGTGCGGGCGAGAGACGTGAGAACCTTCTCCCGCAAGTGCTCAAACCATACTGAGCTGTGACCGCGCGTTGCATCTTCACCATGACTTTTTTTCAAAATGTGTTTTTCACACATATTTATCATTTATTATTTGCCAACCTAAGGAGAAATTCAAAAAACTGCTTCGGTCACGAACTAAGTTACACCTTCTACATAACAACTGTAATAATTCGAAATTTTTATTCCCAGTCAAATACGCTCCCTAGCCGTTTGAAAAAACCGTGTTTCACGATTTTTAATTTACTAAAAAATTAATTTCTAATAATCCGAGAACAAATTCGAAATTCTGCTACGAACGTTCCCTAGACATTTACTGGAGCTACTTCTATACAAAATTTCAAGGCAATCCGTCGGCCCGAAAAAATTAAAAAAAATTCAGAAGATAACATGGTAATCTAATGGGTGAAGCGCAGCCTTAAGGCTGAATATACATTCGCTATTTTCGACTACATGTACTTGGTTCGCAATGCTAAGTACTTCAAGCCCTACTCCGAAGTTACAGGGCGAGTGGAAAGTGTTTATTGGGGGATGTAAACCTGAGACTCTTTGTCGTGAGGTAGTGTTGTATTTTTGCATGAAATGGAGTAATAAGCCCACAGGAGCGATTTTAAACAGTCAACTACCAGTCCACATGTTTTTTGACAGATCGCGAAAACACAACACTACCTCACGCGAAATATTTTTTTGTAACGTTTCGGACTAAAACAGTATGATTTTATCGTCACATTTAGTAGAAAAGCTTGATAAATGTTTGTACTATTTACCGTAGCCATGTTGCATTTTGGCAATTTTTATTTCACTTACGGAAGTGGGTAATTGCAACAGCATTTCTCTACTTTTCTCCTGTAAAAGCTAAACATAGTGTCCTACTTTTACTCGTTCGTTTCACGTTCAAATAGCACACTATGTTTAGCTTTTAGAGTAGACACAATCCATACGATATTGCAATTACCAGTCTCCGGTTGTACTCATATGTAAACATTAGTTTTGTCGAATATTTTACTTTCGCACAGTGGTTTTGGCGGAGTTCGTCGAGAATGTATGGTGGCCGTTAAGTTTCGAACCAATTCAACCGCGTTAAGAGTTAAACTCTACGTTTACTTTCTCCAAACATCTCAACAGATATTATAGGGGCTCTTTATTGGTTGAAGGTTTGTGCCAGTTAATTCAGTTAAAAATTTGTTATAATACTATGTCAGTGTGAGATAGTGTGACGCAATAAAGCCCCCCTGCCCCTGTTCCTCTTCTCTGAAAAGTTAATCGTGTTAGCGTCATCATTTGCGATTTTCGAGGAGTGCTGTTTTCGAGTGAGCTGGCAAATGGGAAACCCAGCAAGCCCGATTCCAATCAACCCCACCTCGCCACATCTCTCCCGGTCCCCCTCATTATCCGTCATACCATTCATATTTTAACCCCCCATCCGGATTGTCAGGGACCAGTTGGACTCGTTTGCACTGCTTTATCCCTTATCTCTATTATAAATGGCTTTGACTTCTTTGCCTTAGTTTCATTTTGAAAAACGAGGTAACGTCAGACCCGTATAAATGGGTGCCACACGTGTTCTGCTGACCTATTTTATTTTTCCGAGACTTCATATATTGCATTTTAGGTACGAGTTTGCTTGTAAGGAAGAAAAATAAAAACTTTCTGCTGCTGCTGGTATGGACTAGAATGAAAATAGAGGGGTGAGTGAATGCTTCAAATTTTTTTTTAGTACCTAGCAGAATTTCCTCGAGTCCTGAGTTCTGTTGCAGGTGACTTGGTCCTTGTATAGAATGCTGACTTGACACTCCCAGGTGTTGGCGATCCCGGTCTTTCCAAGAAGGGAGTGGTTGACTCATACTTGTCTGGAATGCTAATTTTAATTATATCCCCTGAATTCAGATACTCCGGGACTCCGGGGTCTTCCAGGAGACGTTTTGTGCAAGCAATTTGCGAGTTCTGACGCTCGTGATTTCCAGATATGTTTTATAGTTTGTTTTAATCAGAGCACCTCCATAGATGTATTTTGTACAGTACAGTAAATGGAATAATTATTATTGGGTGTATATAACTAGTATTATGAGTCTATTTTGTATTGAAGCTCAGAAATGTTTCGAGTTCATATTGGTGCAAAAACTAAGAACGAGGTCAAAACAAAGTTTGAGGTGTCTGAGTACTCCTGATGTCGACCGATCGATAACTGTTGAATTACTGCTAGTTCCCTTTGCCTTACTTGTTCTTCCGACTGCGTGGAGTATTCTATTTGGGAGTCCGTCGTGTGTTATACATTCATCGCACATCTGTCTCATCATGACTCATGAGAAGGTCATTTGAGAAAATTTTGAGAAACCCTGATGTTTTGATTTTACAGATTAAAAATTCAAAGTAAACTTTTGATTTGTTTAAACTGAGGAGAACCTCAACCTCTTGTAGTGGAAGAAATGTGTGGGCGGCCGCAATTCAAAGTAAAGGACATTAATTGAAGTTAACTGCTTGTGAAGAAAACCGGCAGCCTCGCTTTAGTTGGTTTTGTCTCCCTAGTCACCGCAGAGTCTCCGTAGGAGTGACTCATCCCATGGGACTCATGAGATGGCTCATCGTCGCATTGCCTCTTGCCACTCATCGCAGCTGATTCACCTTCCCCCAGGCTACACGAGTTAATTGTTACAGTTATCGAAAAAGTTACATTTTACTGTTATGTAGGATATGAAAACAAGTTTAACTGCTGGAGTTAGGTGTTGACCTTGTTTAGCACGAGTCTCCGATATGTAGAGAGATGTATGGGAGCCCTAAGGGTCAGAATAGGGAAAGAAAATTCAATTGCATTTTCATTATAACCACTGACTCAGGAACCTTACTGGATTACTCCTGTTGAACCAATATTCCGATGACACTGCTGTTCTGAAAACGTCACCGTTCTGTTACATTTCTAAACGCTATCTTGCGTAGAGTCATCGCCAGCTCACGCCTCATGGTGACCTTTATTCTCGACACTGGCGAAAACGCCAGGCCTCACGTGTAAATATTTTTTTGGTCTCTGTTACGTTCGAGAATGACAATGTTGCGATGTTTGTTGCAGGACTGGAGAGGTAGCGGCAGGCTGAGGGATGCGGGAGTTCAAGGTGGTGGTGCTGGGGAGCGGCGGGGTAGGCAAGAGCGCCCTCACCGTCCAGTTCGTCAGTGGGTGCTTCATGGAGAAGTACGACCCCACAATCGAAGACTTTTACCGTAAGGAGATCGAGGTGGACAACCTGCCATGCGTCCTTGAAATCCTAGACACTGCCGGTAAGAAGTTTATTCGTTTATTCGTGTCAGTACATGGGACATGGGTGCATGAAACCCGAAGGCTTGTATTGGTGTGTACCTCTTGCCATTTCCGGTTCAGCTGTAGCAAATTCTCTCTATAGGAAGTTCCCTTTTCAAAGGCGCGAAAAAAGCTGAATGGATTCATATCATCTCATATTTGATTTAAGAGAGTACTAGGTATGACGGCACATAAAATTTCTCATGTCATTCTGCTAGTCTACCTCTTGGGATTTTAACTTGCAAGAGGTCTGGTAATCCGAGATTACTCAGCTTCGAAATGTGCGGGGTGATCCGGGGGGCGTCCCGTTCCTCGTATTGATTTTCATTAACTAGTATTAGAGGAAAATCGTTTCTCGCCTGTTATAACGTGATTGCACCCTCCAACCCGCGAAATTTGTCGATGAAAATTGAATTATTGTTCAAATTACTGCATGTTGTGTGTCTGATTTAGGTAGATACTTATAGGTAACCCGTCAGTGAACAGTATTTAAACTGTAACAAGTTGAAGCTGAAAATTGAAACAAAGAACAGAGGACAGCAACTATTGATACATTTGATTTGTTAATTTCTTATGACTTATGACGCTAACGAACAACTCGGATTCTCACAAAAATTGAATCACAACATTTGGACACAGTATTTACTTTTATATTGAAGAAAGCTAGGACGCACTTGTTGCCCTACTTATTGTCTGTAAATAAACCACCAACTTGTAGCTAATCAATTTCCTGAGTTTCCCGCGGAGTTTCCTATATGATGGCTCTGAATATGTCTCACTTCTAGCCTGGTGTTATGGATCCCAGCTACCTAAGCTCTGAGTCAAAATAGGGAAGTACATTTTCTAAAATATTCTTTGCTGTTTCGTATTTGTTTGTATTGCTACTGGTAGTCCATCTGTATACACAACAGGCATTTACGTATACCATCGGTAGTCATGGCACGTCCGCATTCTTGATTCCCTATTGGTCGAGGCCTTGTGACGTCACCATCATTCACAGGTGCCCACGTGACTGTGGCTTTTTCTCCAGCTACGTCAAGACTAGGTAGCCCTGGCCTGGTAAGCTTCGTGAAGTTTACCTAATTCCCCATCATTGGCGGCGGAAGGGGGATTTGACTGTGCACCCCCCAGAAAGTTGAAAAAAAGCAATTATAAAAAAACCTCATTATAACAATATAGGAGTAAATAGGAGTAAGACGAGAGACGAAAAATATTCAGCCCTCTCCCGAAAAAATGTAAACACATGCACCCCCCAGGAAAGTGGTCTTCCGCCGCCAATGCTCCCCATATCGCTTCCTAGCCCAGAATGTGAAGTTAAGGTGCTGCTTTGTGGGATGTCAAATCACAGTTCTACACCCCTACACTCTTTATGTCGCTGAGTTCCAGGTTCCAGGACAACGAAGTTTCAAGTTATTAATTACTACCTGTGTCGTTGAAAGTATACTCGTATAATAACGCAGCTCACTTTGAGCAGACCGTCAAGGATCAAATTTTCAAAGTTTGCAGTGAAACGCGATTACATTCCACCTGTAGAACTCATTTATGACGGAGTCATTATAGGTATAGACTTTGATTCTTTATTAGACAAGGCTACGCCTGTACCATGGTGCAGATTTCACCTCACTCAACAGTATGTGGATGTAGACCGGGAGCTGAGGGGGTCTGTTCCTGACGAAGGGGAGGAAAAGGTTTGAGCCCGTGGAGCGATGGGGAGGCTCTGGTAGTTTCAGGAAACCTGAGTCTTACTGTCCGCCGTTGGGGCTTTTGGGGGCTACAAATTTTTTAAATCGGGAAATTTTCGAAAAAATCTGACGAACGGGAGGACGAAAAATTCCCCCTTCAGAAGACAGGGGGCATGCCCCAGTATATAAAAACCAGGAAATAAGACACTTCGGTTGGGGCTTTCTACCCTTAAGACGCAATCCAAAATCGGTGGAGACCGGAAAAATCTGACGAACGGGAGGACGAAAAATTTCCCCTTCAGAAGATAGGGGGCATGCCCTAGTATAGAAAAATCAAAAAATAAGACACTTTGGTTGGGGCTTTCATCCCTTAAGACGGGGTTGAAAATTTCGAAAAATTCGTCAGGACGAACGAGGGGACGATAAATTTCACCTGTGAACGATAGGGGGCAAACCCTAGTATATGAAAATCAAGAAATAAGGCACTTCGGTTGGGGTTTTCTACCCTTAAGACGCAATCCAAAATCGGTGGAGACCGGAAAAATCTGACGAACGGGAGGACGAAAAATTTCCCCTTCAGAAGATAGGGGGCATGCCCTAGTATAGAAAAATCAAAAAATAAGACACTTTGGTTGGGGCTTTCATCCCTTAAGACGGGGTTGAAAATTTCGAAAAATTCGTCAGGACGAACGAGGGGACGATAAATTTCACCTGTGAACGATAGGGGGCAAACCCTAGTATATGAAAATCAAGAAATAAGGCACTTCGGTTGGGGTTTTCTACCCTTAAGGGGAAATATACCCATTTGGTTCGCAATGCTACGTACTTCAAGCCCTACTCCGAAGTTACAGGGCGAGTGAAAAGTGTTTATAGGGGGATGTAAACCTGAGACTCTTTGTCGTGAGGTAGTGTTGTATTTTTGCATGAAATGGAGTAATAAGCCCACAGGAGCGATTTTAAACAGTCAACTACCAGTCCACATGTTTTTTTGACAGATCGCGAAAACACAACACTACCTCACGCGAAATATTTTTTTGTAACGTTTCGGATTAAAACAGTATGATTTTATCGTCACATTTAGTAGAAAAGCTTGATAAATGTTTGTAATTTTTACCGCCGCCATGTTACATGTTGACAATTTTTATTTCACTTACGGAAGTTCGTAATTGCAACACCATTTCTCTACTTTTTCTCCTGTAAAAGCTAAACATAGTGTCATACTTTCACTCGTTCGTTTCGCGTTCAAATAGCACACTATGTTTAGCTTTTAGAGTAGACACAACCGATACGATATTGTAATTACCAGTCTCCGGTGGTACTAAAATGTAAACATTACTTTTGTCGAATATTTACTTTCGCACAGTGGTTTTGGCGGAGTTCGTCGAGAATGTATGGTGGCCCTTAAGACGCAATCCAAAATCGGTGGAGACCGGAAAAATCTGACGAACGGGAGGACGAAAAATTTCCCCTTCAGAAGATAGGGGGCACGCCCTAGTATAGAAAAATCAAAAAATAAGACACTTTGGTTGGGGCTTTCATCCCTTAAGACGGGGTTGAAAATTTCGAAAAATTCGTCAGGACGAACGAGGGGACCATAAATTTCACCTGTGAACGATAGGGGGCATACCCTAGTATATGAAAATCAAGAAATAAGGCACTTCGGTTGGGGCTTTCTACCCTTAAGACGCAATCCAAAATTTGGCAAGTACCTCAAATTGTGCCGAAAATCAGCCCAAGAGGTACCAACACCAATCAGAGTAAAAATTCACCGTTAAACTCCAAATCTTATAGTAAAACACCAAATTGGGGGGCTTCTGGGTCTTAAATCACCCCTCAAATTTTGAAATGGGCGAAAAGTTACCCCAGAACTTGCTTAGTAAGTATGATATTGAGTTTTTTCGTGTTGCTATGAATTTCTCTTAATATTATCTACAACTTTTGTCTTGTAAAGTTTTTCGTCTGAAGTAACCTTATCGCAGGGGGTGGAGGGAATGAGTCGGAAACAACTGAAAATGGTCTTATTCTACATTCTTAATGATTTTGCACTGCACTTGATGGATCAATATAAATTTAGGAATAAACCTATGGCTATCGGGCATACCGAAAGGAATTTCTTCAAATTTTGGTATTTTCATCTCTATAAACACTACTACTGTTCCGTAAATGGGATGAATCAGTGGTGCGAAACGTAATAAAAGCGTCCAGAACGCTAACTTGACCGAAAATTACAACCCTGTACTCCCCTACCAGTCTACCGCTTCTCCTTGAGCAGGGTGTGTGACCTTATACTACTCTCCAGGTCAGAAACATAGCCTAAACTGGCCCTTAAGGAGCAATAACAGGTGTCACTAATGCTCTTAACTAATGCTCTTAAGAGCATTAAGTCTGACTCTAGCTTAGGAAAGCACTGAAAGGTTTCACCCAGGCTCTGGAAAGCAGTGACAGATCTTATTTCGGCTCCTGAGAGCACTGTCAGGTCTCCCTATGACCTCGGAAATGTATAGCAGGTCGCCTGCGAGGTACGTCTGGGCACATCTTGGCTCTGGAGAGCCCTGTCAGGTTATACTGTGGCTCTGGAAAGCCATGCCAGGTGTTATTTTGGCTCTGAAGATTGATGAAACGTTGCACTGGGCCTCTGAAAAGCCATGCCAGGTCTCATTTCGGCTCTGGATATTGATGACACGTTGCACAGTGCCTCTGGAGAACCGTGACGAGTTTGATTTTCGCTCTGGAGAGCGATGAGTGCTTGCTCTGTGGCTCCGGAATGCTGTATCAGGTCTCACAGTGGCTTTGGAGACCTATAACAGGTTTTACTTTGGCTCTTGAGAGCACTGTCAGGCTGCAATGGGCCTCTGGAAAGCAATGCCTGGTCTCAATTTGGCTCTAGAGGTCACTTTAAGGTCACTTACTTACTTTCCGGAGCCACAGTGCAACCACTCATCGCTCTCCAAAGCCAAAATGAAAGTTGTCACGGTTCTCCGTGGCTTTTCAGAGCCACAGTATAACCTGACAGGGCTCTCCAGAGCCAAGATGAGCCCAGACGTACCTCGCAGGCGACCTGCTATACATTTCCGAGGCCATAGGGAGACCTGACAGTGCTCTCAGGAGCCGAAATAAGATCTGTCACTGCTTTCCAGAGCCTGGGTGAAACCTTTCAGTGCTTTCCTAAGCTAGAGTCAGACTTAATGCTCTTAAGAGCATTAGTTAAGAGCATTAGTGACACCTGTTATTGCTCCTTAAGGGCCAGTTTAGGCTATGTTTCTGACCTGGAGAGTAGTATAAGGTCACACACCCTGCTCAAGGAGAAGCGGTAGACTGGTAGGGGAGTACAGGGTTGTAATTTTCGGTCAAGTTAGCGTTCTGGACGCTTTTATTACGTTTCGTACCACTGATTCATCCCATTTACGGAACAGTAGTAGTGTTTATAGAAATGAAAATACCAAAATTTGAAGAAATTCCTTTCGGTATGCCCGATAGCCGTAGGTTTATTCCTAAATTTATATTGATCCATCAAGTGCAGTGCGAAATCATTAAGAATGTAGAATAAGACCATTTTCAGTTGTTTCCGACTCATTCCCTCCACCCCCTGCGATAAGGTTACTTCAGACGAAAAACTTTACAAGACAAAAGTTGTAGATAATATTAAGAGAAATTCATAGCAACACGAAAAAACTCAATATCATACTTACTAAGCAAGTTCTGGGGTAACTTTTCGCCCATTTCAAAATTTGAGGGGTGATTTAAGACCCAGAAGCCCCCCAATTTGGTGTCTTACTATAAGATTTGGAGTTTAACGGTGAATTTTTACTCTGATTGGTGTTGGTACCTCTTGGGCTGATTTTCGGCACAATTTGAGGTACTTGCCAAATTTTGGATTGCGTCTTAAGGGTAGAAAGCCCCAACCGAAGTGCCTTATTTCTTGATTTTCATATACTAGGGTATGCCCCCTATCGTTCACAGGTGAAATTTATGGTCCCCTCGTTCGTCCTGACGAATTTTTCGAAATTTTCAACCCCGTCTTAAGGGATGAAAGCCCCAACCAAAGTGTCTTATTTTTTGATTTTTCTATACTAGGGCGTGCCCCCTATCTTCTGAAGGGGAAATTTTTCGTCCTCCCGTTCGTCAGATTTTTCCGGTCTCCACCGATTTTGGATTGCGTCTTAAGGGTAGAAAGCCCCAACCGAAGTGCCTTATTTCTTGATTTTCATATACTAGGGTATGCCCCCTATCGTTCACAGGTGAAATTTATCGTCCCCTCGTTCGTCCTGACGAATTTTTCGAAATTTTCAACCCCGTCTTAAGGGATGAAAGCCCCAACCAAAGTGTCTTATTTTTTGATTTTTCTATACTAGGGCATGCCCCCTATCTTCTGAAGGGGAAATTTTTCGTCCTCCCGTTCGTCAGATTTTTCCGGTCTCCACCGATTTTGGATTGCGTCTTAAGGGTAGAAAGCCCCAACCGAAGTGTCTTATTTCCTGGTTTTTATATACTGGGGCAAGCCCCCTATCTTCTGAAGGCGGAATTTTTCGTCCTCCCGTTCGTCAGATTTTTTCGAAAATTTCCCGATTTAAAAAATTTGTAGCCCCCAAAAGCCCCAACGGCGGACAGTAAGACTCAGGTTTCCTGAAACTACCAGTGCCTCCCCATCGCTCCACGGGCTCAAACCTTTTCCTCCCCTTCGTCAGGAACAGACCCCCTCAGCCCCCGGTCTATATGTAACTCTCGTTGGTACGGCTGGTCCAGCCTGTATGATTAGATCGTCACCCAATACGGTCAATCGGACATCGTCCCTTAGTCTTCGCATGACGTCTTTCAACTGAGG